>UELV01098567.1:11662-38652 GCA_900490015.1 Megastigmus stigmatizans | reverse complement strand
TCTCTCTCTCTCTCTCTCTCTGGCACGCGATATAAAGGAGAGCGGCTCGCGCTCGTACACCTTAAAAAGGTCTGGAAATTCGGAAAAATTCGAGCAGTTCGCACGAATGCATGCGATCGAGCACATATGTAGAGAGGAGCGGAAGGACCGGAGGGGACGAAGAAGATAGAGAAAGAAAATGGTAGCCATTACTTGAGGGAGAGAGAGAGAGAGAGAGAGAGAGAGAGAGAGAGAGAGAGAGAGAGAGAGAGAGATAGGGAGAAAGGCGAGTCAAGTTCATCAGCCGACCTTGAATAGGTGACGTCAGCCACTGGCCGACGAAGAGTAGCTTCGGAGCATAGATACGCATACCTTAGAACCTGATGATATTACTGTGGTTAGATGGTAAAAGTAAGTTACGAGGGATGTTAAAGATTCTCGCTTTTTACATTGACTTAACTTAATAACATTGAAAAATTACAAATATCGATTTCTATTAATTTCTATTTAGTTTAAAATTACGCATAAAAAAAACTGAAAAAAAAATTTTTACCAACGATTATCGAAAATTATCTATTATTTAATCGCAATGCCATTAACCGAAAACTGTGTTACATAAATTTTCATTTTGTCGATCGCACTAAAAAATACTCGTTTGAATACTGCCTTTGAATATTTCATGTTGAAACGCAAATGAGTTGAAAAACAAAAGACTTCACATGGTGGATTTTAAAAAAGAAGTTAATTTTCATACACGTTGTGCGATGTGAAAATCGATGTTTTTCATATCTTTGACCGAGTTTCGCTATCGTCTGAGTGAAAAGGTGAAGACGACACGAGGTCAAAAGTGATGATACGAGTTTGACCAAGTCTATAGACCTTGACTGGAGGGACAACTACTAGTCTCTCGCTCATAAACTTGAGCATAAACTTGCGTGTTTCTCTCGTTCGCTTCGCAAATCTACTATCGCAATTCACTAGATACTACTTTTTTTAACAAAACCTTGTTTATCAAAAGGTCATGTTTTTTACATCGCATGAACAATTTTGCCCTTCAATTTTTCAATTCAATATTTCACGTCAAGTAGTAAACTGTAACTGCCTATAAACTTATTTTATTGCCTTATCCACAATCATTAATTCACTAGTCCCAAGAATCCAAAGCTAGAAATATTCCGATTCAAACCTCTCCAGGGTCGTATCGATAAATTTTCTTGCATCATCCCTAAGAAGAGCACTCAACGTCTCCAACGCCACCCTACAAACTCTCCTTCACAACTGACATCGAAGACTTGCGCAAAAAAACGGCTATAAACGCATCGCGCGGGTGAGAGACATTTTCGCATGGCAATAAAAAGTTGCGCAATAATGCACTACCATACCAAGCGTAAATTCTCCGAACTAATTCAACTGACACATACAAACACACACGCGCAATACAAGCGCGTGCCGGTAAACGCAGTGTTCCGATCTTTTGATTGATCGCGCGCGACGAATGATGACGCTGATGATGATGATGGGCAGTCACTGCTCGTGCCACTATATATGTATACGTCTTATCAAAGGCAAGAGCAGCGGTGAACGAATCGCTTTGTTAGACTCGGACACTTCCCCTTTCTCCTTTTATAATGGGAAAGGTGTTCGAGCTCTGATGCTGCCATTCGTTTTGTTGACTTTGACTCAAGATTGGAATTTGGGTAAATATGTAAGCCGACGATAAGGAGTTGATATCTGAGTGATAGCTGTGATAGAAGGGAATTTCGGTTGAACAGCTTTTTTGTGTCTTTGTGCTTTCTGTTTGTGTACCAGTTGTTTTACGAGATTGCGTGTTAGTCATATTGTGAGGGCATCGAAGCTCAGTGATTTCCGGCGAATTCATTCTATTGTTCTAACAGTTCAAGTTGGTCAAAAAACGTTATTGTCTCGAAAATGTTTTGCAATGAAGAATATCAAAGAATAATTTTGCTTGCAAAGTTGAGAGCAGCTTAAAATTATTGTTTAATATTAAAGTTGTCAATTATTATTCATAGAACATAGAAAATCTAGTTTTGTATCAAAGTAAATTAGACTATTTAATCGATAAGAAAAGAATAAGAGTATAATTAAGTAGTTTTATATCTCGACGTCGGGCAAAATCGATCGAGCTTAGAGCTTACTCAGGTATCTCAACCAAAATAAAAATCAATCCGAACAAATGCAGCTATTTTCAACACTGCAAGGCCAAATTATTCTCTACCTCGAATCAAGTCAAGAGTCTCGGCGAAACTTTTATATATTTAAGATGCAAAAAGAAAAGCGGCCAAGTTCGCACGGATTCGATTATTTATTACGACTGACTTTGAGATGATCATGAAATCTCGATAAATTATTCAACGAGATTCAAGCGCTATTATTGTTGCTCCAGCACGAGTAATAATACAAACTCGTAATGCAATATCTATTTGTAATAATTAAAGGAGGAAACGTAATTTATCGAACTCATCCCGAGTGCAGATTCTCGTAGTTAACGTAAAATGTAACGGTAGCGTTGTGTAGCGGGGTAATATTAAACTCACTCGAGAAGTCTGAGCGACAACTGTGCGTTCGCATATACAACGCATCGTGCATATAAGGACGTTCACCTCGCATGCGTTTAACCTATAGCAGCTTCTCGCTGCTCTCACCAACACCACCACCACACCGTCAATATTTCTAATGAGTATATAACGTGGGTAATCTGATTTGATATACGCCCTCAAGTCTTATTATATTTTTCTTCGTTAACATCGCAATTTGTCTTTATCTGCGTGCGCAACTTGCCACTGCGGGATTAGTCAAATCGTGTGTCACGTGACATGTGTATAATTTTATATAGTTGCTTCAGTAAAAGTGAAACCTGTCAGCAGTATTTCGTGAAAGAAAAGGTGATTATTAATGCTGTTGATTATGGAACATCAGTAATATTTTGAATTAATTTTTTTTAATGCAATATAATATATAGAATTTAGCACAAGGGCTTTTTTGTGAAAATAACATAAGCTGATACATTTTTACATTTCTTATCAATTTCAATTCCTTACAAACATTTAATTTATCCACTAATATATTTCATAAATATATTATTGTAATTTTCCACTATATGAAACGAATGGATAAAAAATATATAATTTTTATGAAACCTATATCCCTATTCGCAATTTTATATTATCTTAATCCAATTATGTCAAAAGCTTTATAATTTAAAATACAGTAGCAGAGGAAAATGGAAAAGGATGCGGCTGCAGTAAAAGTATTGGAAAATCGTCGAGACTCGTGGGACGTGAAAAAGTGCGTGATGGAAATTGTTAAACAACAGTTATGAATTTTTCAATCAATAAACAAACAGTATATACCGGCATATATATTTACTCTCCAACAGTTTATACGAAATGAGCCTTTTGTATATCGTTCACTCTCAATCAAAATCAATTTGAAGTTTCCACACATTATCGGTCGGGATGCAAATTTCAAATTCATCAATCTAGTGCACCTCGGACAAAAAAAAATGCACTCGATCGACGATAAAAGTTTTCAACATTCACCCATATAATAAACTTCATGCACGAAACCTATTGAAAACAACCGCGGACTATTTTGACGATCCTAAACCCAATCAGCACTCACCACATCCCTTTTCACCAAATCAACAAATCGATTCCATCAAAGCCAACCATATACCAAAATCTTTCATCTCCAGCAGCCACGATTCCTCGATATTCCGATCGGCGGCGCATAAAGCAACGGCGGCGGCGGTGTTCCAGCTTAGAGAACCGAAATGCCGCCTCGGCTCCTCTCTCGCTCCCCGTTGATAATCGAAGCCCACTCCGTCTCTCTCGAGTTTCGACGGGGGCTTTGATCGGCGGGTTTCACGTCCAAACAGAGAGGTATCGACGAGCTATTTGTGTCGCGACGTGCAGGCAGGAGGCACACATAACGGACGTAGTAGTCGCACGCGGCAGTCCCTTCGTCGTTTATAAGCGACAGTTTTGCGCAATCGATATTAGAGCGAGACACCAGCCACACACAAAAGTTGAACTGCCGAGAGACAGAGAGAGAGAGAGAGAGAGAGAGAGAGAAAGTGCAAGGGACCAGTCATGGGTATAGCCTGCTATATATATGTATATGGTGAAACACGGAAACTTGCACGCTCGGGGTTAACATCTCTATGTCCCTCTCTCTCTCTCTCTCACTCGCTCACACTCGAAGCGAAGCACTTGAATTATGAAGAGCCAGAGCTGCGAGTATCGATCGAAAGCTCTCCGCAAAACTCTCGAGCGCGTTTTCTGTTGCGATGCACTCTTTTTTCTTCTCTTTATCTCTCTATCTCTCTTTCTCTCTCCTAATTAGAAGATTTTCCTCTCTCCCCTTTGCTTTATGGATCTCCTGCCACCGTACCGAAGTTTCGCAATCGCTGCTAAGTGGAAGATGAATTATTTTGATGCCTGCGGCAGCTGATTGACGCTTGGATTATTGATCTCTGTCGAAGGATATTGTGAATGAAAGTTTTCTAGGATATTGGGATTAACAGTGATTTTGATGGTGAGTTGATGGTGGAAGAAGTGATATTGAAGTGCGAGGGGATTTAAAAGTTGGCGCGTGTCACTGTCTTTAGTTGAGCAAAGTTATGAAAGCAGTTTTATAATGTTTATATCAGTTTCGAGTGCTATTGATTCAGTAATAAGGTATAAAATTGAATTATTTTCCTAAGTATATATAGATAGAGATCTTTACGTGAAGCTTATCGAATATTTAATTAAAGATTTGCAAGCCTGTTTAATAGATAGACTTGGACTGTTCTTTTCACGACGATAGATGATGAAGTAAAATCAATTATACATTGGAAAGTCATCATGAAAAATTTTATAATGCGACGTGCAAAGACTTTGCCGACTTTAAACATATTTTATAATGATGATTAAAAATGTTATTTGCATTCATTTTAACGTCAGTAAAATAGCTGTTAAAATCATTTTTAAAAACGAGCTTATAGATCCAGTTTTATTCTGGATAGGCTAAAAAAACTCCCAGTTGAAAAGAGAAATCAATTTTTATATTTTTAAAAGCCCATAAAAATTCAGCTCCCACACAAAAATGTACATTAAACGGAAAATGTTTTATTCAAGTATCATCACTCAACAGATAGGAAAAAGACAGATTCTAAAATATTACAATGTATACATCGTAAACTTTTACTTCGCTACTAAATTTAACTGAAATTTTTGTAATTTCTCAGTAAAGATTTTTCATCGAAAAGATGAACACGC
Source organism: Megastigmus stigmatizans (assembly GCA_900490015.1). Classification (NCBI taxonomy): domain Eukaryota; kingdom Metazoa; phylum Arthropoda; class Insecta; order Hymenoptera; family Megastigmidae; genus Megastigmus; species Megastigmus stigmatizans. The sequence continues at coordinate 33,391 of UELV01098567.1, read as the reverse complement.
TGTTCAAATTTACAGTGTTAAAAACGGAGTTCTACGTACATTTGAATAATTTCGTTATTCCAGAGTCAAATTCTGATATTTCTCGTTTCAAACATTATGATTCATGTTCTGCACATAGAATTTCCTAAGTGTATGTAAATTTTGAGCTAAATTTTCTTTAATATTTACTTTTTCATTGTTTCTATCGACAAACTGCAGTACCTTAAATATAGCATTTACCAAAAACTGCATAGAATTGAGCAAAATCATTTGCAAAAATAATTATATTAAATAATTTGTTCATTCCTACATATATACTATAGTAGCTTTGGATTCTTCCATCATCTTCAAATTGTCATATAACTATTTTCATCCAAACACATGAACTATTTTAAGATATTATGCATTCGTTGGTCTCATTCCCAACCAGCTACCTATAAATAATAACAAAACTCTTTTCTCATCATAAACGCGAACATCCGAATCCAGCGGTCGATAAATAACGAATCCCGCCCATTCTCTACAAAAGCTCTATGCACAAATTCTTATACACATATAGAAGTGTCATCTTTAACCGAAAAAATCGAGCACCGCAACAAATAACACTAGGTATGTACTTTTTTAGCCGGGTATCCAGATCACAGAAAAGCGACAATAAGTCCGTCCCTCTTTAGCCTCTAGAGCAGGTCAGATTTGTGTCATCGGTAAAAATACACCCTTGGAGCTACTCTCTCTCTCTCACTCTTTCTTCTTCTCTTTCTTACAGCCAGCCACTTGCGTATTCGTGTGTGCATAGACCAGCTGGTGTATATAAAATCGCTTTTGAGCGTTTCACCTACTTATTACCACTGGACTCTTTGCGAATGAATAGCCTTTTCGCGCTGGCCACCAGCCGCTTTAACCCCTTTTCAAATCTCTCTCTCTCTCTCTCTTTCTCTCACTCTCTCTCACTCTCTCGTGTGTCTGGATGTATACGTGTTTTTAGCCCGAGCTCTTTAATTTTCCAGCTCAATGTCACTCGGGGATTATTATTATTTCCCAGGAGAAGGGAAACTACTGCAGCGCGAATTTTGTTTTTTCGTCGCTCTGCTTTTATAAAGTCCTTTTTTTAGAAAAACCGCATTGCGAACGTCGCGTGCATATATCACATACGTCGGTTTGGTCTTTGACGCGTCACCAACACGTGGTGGTAAGCTTCGAATGGCTGAACTTTTTTCGAACTCTTATTGAGCGATGTAAAGTTTTAGAAAATCTTTTTTTCAATATTTATCAGCTATGCTTGTTTAGTTGTAGCTAATGAAGGACGACATAGTGTTAGTAAACGACTATCAATTATTTAATTACTAACGTACATTACGTATAATGTATATACACCACTTTTAATACACTAGCAAATACAAACTTTGAAATAAACACCATCATTAAAAACTACCTATCATAATTTTAAAATCATATCGCATAAACTATACACGAAAAAAAATGAATCACCAGCTCAGAATCAAAACAACTTCGCACGACTCTACGTTCGCGCAATTGAACCCGGCATCCGTAGCTCTAGAGACCCATCGTAATTCCCAATAATTCGCATCGATCAAGCATAATCAAATGAATATTGAAAATCAATCGGCGGGTAATTAGCTGCGCGCAACGCTCGCGTGACGTGTCCGTGCATCCTCGACAACCGGAAATTCAATCGACGCTACACAGCGCAGAGAAAAGAAACACTCGAACAGCGTCTAAAGCGCAAAAACGAGCATCGCAAAAGTCAAAGGAAGAGGTGTCCCGCGCTATATGAATATTCATTAGATATATCCACACGCGCGCGCGCAAGATTAGGCGCAGGGGAGACTCGTACGGATGTCAAAAAAGGTGCTCGCGCGCTATTTGCTGAAGTGCGAAAGGAGGAGCGCAGAAGCCATTCCTTTGATAGCGACGCGTTTAATTCCGCGTCACGGCGCAATTAGCTGCGCGCGGGGACGCCGCCGGTGTGCGCCAAGTGACTTACGGCAGCCGCGGCGACATCGCGTCTTGTATTTCCGGCGGACGCGTTTTATCAATTTGGCATTGTGTCGTGCGTGACGCCCTTGATGTAATACGCGTGGCTTGATAAGAAAAAAAAAGGAAGCGAGAAAAGCGACACGGAAGGACGAGCGAACGTAATTTAATATATTGCTTTCTTTTTTTTGGAGGGAAAAATATAAAAGTTGGCGTGATGAATGTGGCGCTGGCTCGTGCAGTCGCGGGGTTCAACTTTTCTTTGGTTTTTGCAAAACAATAGAGTGGAAAGTATGTTCCTCATTTTGGCACTGGTTAAATGGGCGAATTGTTTGTCGAGAAAATGCGCAATTGAGTAATTATCTACGGTGTATTTTTTGTAACTAAAATACGTTATTGCCAAACGCAAATGGTTCCAATATAAGTTTTTAATCGCAGCTTACAAAAACTCATACATTAACAAAACTTTGGTAGCGAAAGTCTTTGTACCCCGCAGATAATTATAGCCTCGACTCGAAAATCAAACTCGAACATCCTATAGCCACACATCGCCAAAGGAGTCAGCAGCGAACAAAAGAGTATAGTCCAAAAGCGTCCAGCTATAAGGGATACAACGTCGTCGCGAGGCTCGCAGTCGTGCATCCTCGAGCACCAGGACTTGAGGCAGTACAGCATGCAGGACAATCATCTCTCTCGTCCGTAACGCTCCGTACACTTGCCGTACACTCCACATATATGTATACACACATGCTGCAAAGCAGCGCGTCTCGGCTCCTGGAAATGGAGAACGGGAACCGGAACTAATGGATCAGACTGCATGACTTGTGTTTACACGAGCCGGTTATATATATCAATGAAACAACACAGCTCGCGTAGTCTATATATCTACTTGTATACTGTATACGCACACAATGGCGGTACCCATCAAGGATTTTTTTTCAAAGCTCTTTCCCTCTTCTTTTTCGTGGATCGACGATCAGTTGAGAGAATAGGCCTTGACACGGGATGAGACTCTCGTTGCGTAAGACGATCGAATTTTGAGCGGCGAATCCGCGTAATAGGCCGATAGTCCGGGTGCCTTACACTTTTTCATCAAAATAATTACAATCTGAGATATTCCGGTGTCTATTTATTCATTCAGGAACGTAGATTATGAATATGAACTTTAGGAAAGTGCAAAGTTATTGTAACGTTGTTTAAAAATGCATAAACATATTAATAATTGTAAAATTTAGCAGTATTTTTTGGCAATTATCTTGGTTCCTGTTGAACTGAGAAAAAAAGCCTCTGCAATAAATCGATGTGTTTTTTCAAGACGAAGAAAATGAGATATTTTAAATTAAAAAATATTTATTAGTTTTATTTGTGAAAATTGCAAAAAAACTACTTCGCCTTATATTGTAATTTATATATAATTAAACAGCTTTAGAAAAGTTAAAAATTTACAAAAAATTAGTTCAACTATTCAATAATATATGCTATGGTTAAAATTTTTATTAATTTCGATGATAAGATTTGTTACAAAAATTTCTGCTGATTTTTTTACGTATTCTTGAAACGATATTGGCTTTAATAAGATATTGATTTTTTTTTTATTAAAAACCCCATTTATTCGCGATTTATCCATTTCAAACAATCACTTTATACTGTCCTAAAGTTGATATTCATAATCTACGCCCCCGAATTAATAAATAGGCACCGGAATATCTCAGATTACAGTTATTGAAAAATAGCCTTTTTTCCCTGGCGCCTGGACTACGAAATCATCGTTTTGATTCTCGGATGGAGATAAATTTAATTGCGCAATGCTTGTGTGTATTATGTCCAGGATCCATCAATCCCATTTTCGTCGCTGTCCAGACGCTCTGTTATTACGTATGCTACGTGACACAAAATCTTTGTTTAAAACGCATAATTGGCATATAATGAGAATAAAATGACAATAATGTTAACGGGATTACAACATGACAAGTAGAAATTTTGGTGAAGCAGGTGGAATTGTTGTTTTTTGCAAGCGTTATATCTGCGACACATGTACTTGAGAGAGAGAGAGAGAGAGAGATAAAGATAGAGAGAGAAAATCAATGTTGAGTCTCTGCTGTTCGCCGTTACATGCGAGGTACATCCTCATTAACCGATGCATGATCGTCTCGTCACGTTCCCCTATATACATCTCCCTTTCTATTTTATTTCCACCTCTTTCTAACATGCACACACACACACATACACACGCACGCGGCTTTTTTATGACATTCTATTAATTTGACTTTGCCGCATGTGGTGCGGCGGCGCGCAAGGCCTCGTAGCAGCCGGCAATTTTTTTTTTCTATACTCCCATATATACGTCGTGTCCATGCGTGTGTGTGCGCGCGAATCAAACGGTAAACTACAAACTTTTTGCGCTGGTTATTTCACGGTATTGGATTACGCTTATTATAAAGCGGCGATCGGCGGAAAAAAATACGAGATTCAGCCTTTTGTGACGATTATATTTTATGTAACGAGGGATTACACGGTGGTTTTCTTCAGGTCTATTAAGCATCAATTTGGTAAGAATGCGTGGTTCTGATGATCGTGCGCGATGCCAAGTACAGTATAATATATACTTTTGAATTGATTAAGCTATATTTTTTTTATAATTCAACCAGAAACTTTGAAATTTAGTATTTGTATAATCAGCATTATATCTTTTCATCGTCTCTGTCACTTTTATACACGACTCCTTATTTTTACAAAAATAGCAACTGTCAGCACATCCATTACTTTTACATGACGATGAGAAATTGGACAATTAGAATACTGCATATTGCCGCTTTCACAAAACGTAAAGACAAAAAAAAATTATGACACTCTTTGTATAGAAAACATTGTAAAATTATCTAGAAAGTCACCGTGATTTTTAAGTTTTTTAAATCTCTGTGCAAAATGTATAATATCCAGTATTATTGTAACGTCTGTCATATAATTTCTCCGCGTGCGCGCACACATTGTCCCCAGTAACACACTTTGCCATCAACAGCTGCATCGGTCTGGTAAAAAGTGGAAGTAGATTAGTGTCAGATTTAATTTCGCGCACACGCACACACAAACGATTACGCGAGTTCCGCGCGACACATTACCGTTCCGTCGCACCGCGCACAAAGCTGCATTATGCGTACCTATAGCACAGATAAACCAACCCCTCGTTTTAATTAATCCCTAAATTTTCTTGCGCGCAAAACAGGCTCAAAGCAAACGAATTACCGCTAGTATATATATGCAAAAAGGGAAAGTGCGCGATAAGAAGGGGGGAGGGGAGGGTGAAATGCAAGAAATTCACTCGTGTGTATCACTAAGGACTTTTTCCGCAATAAAAATCAAGGCGCGACGTGGGCCAGCAGCACAGGTATATATGTGTGTATAATATAGGAAGGGAGTCGGCTAAAGTGCCAGGCCGCAGCAGCAACCGCCACCTCTCTCTCTCTCTCTCTCTCTCTCTCTCTCTCTCTCTCTCTCTCTCTCTCTCTCCCTCCTTTGTACACGCGTCTAGCCGCACCTTGGCTTATCTTGATCTCGGTCTCTCTCGCTCTTTTTTTCTCTCTTTGCCACGCCGCCGCAGGATAACCGTGTCTTTCTCTCCTCCGCAGCCCCCCCCCTCTCTCACTCTCTCCTTCTTGTTATACATTCGTCTCTCCTCGACGATGCTTACTCGTTTCTTCTTATTCTCCGTCTACACTTGAGCTTGAATTTTAGGGCCGAACCGCACGTTTGCGTCTGATAAGCTTGGGATTTTCTCGAGTTGAGCATTCGAGTGAAACATAAAAAGCTGAAATTCCATGTGAATCGTTGGTAATTTATTTTGTTTAAATAAATTAAAATTATGATTCCGATAAAAATTACAAATAAAGCTAATGGTTGAAATCTGGTAATAAGTATACATGTAGTACACAGCATTCTCTGGTATAAAAATAAAATTCTTATTACGCTATTCCGAAGAACCACATCATCTTTCCGAAAAAGACCAATCTTCGCGTAAAAAGGCCTTCCTACGAGAGCCAAATGCCTTTTCTCCAGCTTGCATTCTCCACCGAAAATAGCCGCGCGTCCTCGTGAAAGCCTCGAAAAGAAAAATGTATATCCATTCCGGCCTCTCTCTCTCTCTCTCGCTCGCTCGCTCTTTCATTCCGTCTCGAGCACGCGCAGCTCGCCTCGTTATCAGGAAGTACGACTAGACGTCGTCTTGCAAGATATACACGAAGAAGAAGAGTAGCGCTCGAGTTCCTCTCTTTACCGGCGGCCCCGACATGTGCAGGCGACAGGTACTTTCGACCTTGCACTTTGTGTCGCCTCTCTATCGAATCTTTATAATGCCCTTCTCGCTAGAAAAAAATATAAGAGGGAAGGAAAATGCTGGAAAAGGAATGTAAATGTATAAGAGGAGAGGATCGGGTGCAGCTTTTTAAATAGGACGCGGGCTTCTTTCATTCCGGATGAGTTATTAAGCGATGGCGAGGAAGAGGAAGAGGGAGAGAAAGAGAGTTGAAGGGCTTAATGGCGTTTGAATTCGGGGAGGCAGTGCAGGTGTAATTATGTGCTTGGGGGAAAATTTTTTGCCAGCCGCCACGCGCCGAGTGGACGACGAAGCCTTTTGAGGGAAAAGCGAGGATTTTCGTGCGTCCGTGAGACGAGACTTTTTCCGTGGGTTTCTACTGCATTTTGGTAAATTTTGTGAACATGCTGGTCATAACACAACAAGCATTGATTTTTCTGCATAAATTATTAATTCAAACTATAGTATCGAGTCTACCACACTGTACCGTAGTCATCACAAGGTAATGTTTTCAGTTAAAGAGAAATAAGCTTTAATATCAATTAAGCATCCGAGTATAAGTGATTCATCAATTGTTGCGAAATACTGATTTCTCCGTATTCAAATCCACGCTCATTACCGGGCTAATGAATATTCTTAACTGCAGGGAATACTTTTTCTCAATGAAGTAATTCTGCGTAAAGCCAGTTAAGCATATTTCGTAAGAGCATCATGCCGATCTAACACTGATGATAACATTATTACCTATATATTTGCTGTTCCAGACAGTTTTTAAATTCTTTTGTTGTTGCAAATTATTTCAAGATGATTGTATATTGTGTCAAAAAAACAGATTGTTCAAGTGAAGTTCAAAGTTAAGGTAAACTGCACAATTCTACTACAGTTTCGTCTCCAATAATCGCCAATCTTTTCATTATAAACATTTAACATTTCTTTGTCAACCTTAAAGTTATACTAGTTGTTATAGTATTTGTTAAGAGAGCGCGAAAAAAAAATTGAAAAATTAAAAATCAATGTGTCAGCCAGAATGCATGCATCCTTAAATGACTGTTATAAACATGCAAAAGGCAAAACGTATCTAATAGCGGTGTTGTATCAATAATTTTATACGTCGAGAGCAGTTGTGGCAAGATTTTCGCGTGCATGTAAATTAGAGGGAGTACATCCAATATGCATAAATTAATGTATTAACTAATCTCTAACACGCACCCACCATCTCCGCACAGCGACACTCCCAAGCACTGGAACCTCCTTTCAAAATGAAAAAAAAACTAAATAGAAAAAAAAAGAATTTCTACAGGCCACACGCTCGATCGTTTTCCTACACACTTGTAATCATATTGCAACAAGCTGCAGACGTAAGCGGCCTCTACAAATGGAAGCGTCTTACATAGCGCGGAAATATGGGCCAGTTCTACACGGGGCAGGAAAAGTCAGCGTATAATGAACGCGCGACGCTTTTCTCCAGAAACCAGACTTCGACATATCCAGCGCTCTCTGTGTTGTATAGACACATGATGATGTCGTTGTTGCGTTTGGAGGGACCATCCACGCGGGTACGCACTCGTGGGATAGTTCTCAAGCGCATTTATTAACGCCCGCGAGAGCAGCGCAGCTCTCCTTTTTTCAGCCTCATACGCGGCCCAGATGTGATAGTGCCGAGTTTCGACTGTACACTGTTACACGCCCGTAGCGTCTTGTGTATATTTAATTATAGAAAGTTTCGCGCCCCCAACCCTCGACAAGTATATAGTCTGCCTTTTTTGCGGTCTTTTGTTGAGGAAAACGTTTGCGGGGGCTCTCCTTGCGCGAGGGTGAGATGTGGTTTTTTTATTATTAGTTTGCGCCGGGGTTTTGATGGATTTGTATCTGGAAAAATGTGTCGTTATACGCTGCAGCGGTGGCAATCGTATCGGGGAGGAAATCTCTCGCGCTGTTTTCTAGCTCCAACTGATATCAGCTGTGCCGATCTTCTCCCGAATGATTTCAAGATTCATCATAAAACCGAGTTTCACTTTCCCATCGTTAGAATACAATGCTCTGGACGTGTGTGCTTATTGTTAACGGTGGCGTACCTTAACCTCGCGTTTCTAAATTGATTTTCCAATTTGGAAAGAGAGCATATATACATACATGATATTAAATACATGATATATACATTCATGATATTAAAATATGCCTATATGGCATTTGTTATGCGAGCGCGTTTAGAATAATGGATAAACTGTTTTCTAGTCGAGAATCGTCAACTCACAATCGCCAGACAGACGGAAGATATGCAGGATAGACGAAACGTTCAATGAGATGTAATATAAAACCGACAGCTAATAAAAGACAATTGAATATGTATGTTGATCATTTAAGCGACGTCCGCAATCACTTCATTTACGGTTGTATGAATCAAAGTATCGTGTTTGATTGGAATACAATTATAATTTAATGTTTCGAGCTTGTCGATAAGTTGATCGAGACTACAATTCAAGTTTTTAATCAAGTATTTATGAATCTATTGAGACTTGAAGAATCCTATGACGATAAAATAAATATTGAGCAATTAAGAGAAATAAATATTATCTGTAAAAAATTCTTTCTCTCTCAGCCACTTTGATGTAGAAGAAAAAATTAACTTTAAAGCTGCATCTCATAAAGAGTACCAAATAAAAATGTTACATTCAATCATTCGTACCGTGCAAAGAAAAATTTCAAAGCAAATATAGTTTCGCAGGACAGCGTCTTATGAACACACGCACATATAAAAAAAGTCGATAGACACAGTACCTAATTTCAACACGCACGAAAAATGTGCAAAAGAAATATTATAGAGAAGCTATAAATCTTTCTCTCGCTCTCTCAAGTTACACACCCGTAAAATTCCCACGTCATTGCCAATCAAAAATCGCCATTCATCGCGCGGTCCGTCCCATCCGACGCAATAACTGCGAATACCAACGAGCAAGAAAAACAGAGCAAGAGATAAACGGACACACACACAGAAGTAAAATCAAAATCCGCCAACGCATACACACTAGAGAAGCCATGATAGCAAAAATTGCACGAGCAAGTCCACGTACATACATTGCTCCATTTTTCGAAGCCGTTTACACACAACAATCTCAAAAGCCGCGATGCATTATTTGCGCGTGCGTGTGTATACAGGGGGAAAATAGCACCGACTGCACACAAAGAGAGAGAGAGAGAGAGAGAGAGAGAGAGAGAGAGAGAAGTGAATTGAACCGTCTTGATTATTGTTTCGCGTGCACGATGGTTTTCGACGCTATACATGCGAAATTAGATCGCAGGCTCTGCAGGTGGATGTGCGGAGGTTTGGTGTTCACTCGTCTGGAAGTAATCAGCTAACTATATAACGTCGGCTCTGCTAAGTGGGATGGCGCGTCTTTTGTATAAAGGTAAAATAAGCGCGTTTTACCTTTTCGTTCTATTTCGGATATAATATTGTTGGAGTTTGTAAGTGATTCGTTTTAAATTATTACTATTTTTAGAATTCGACAATATCATTGCAGTACCGGATAATCCTAACAGAATTCCAAAGGTTATTTATATGTAACGTGTAGAAATTGGTTCTTTTGTTATTAAATGAATGGTCCGTTGTAAAGAGAAGTATATATAAATTCACAAATAATCAATGGGAGTCCTTTTGAAACGAAGACTAAACCGCTTCAAGTATAAAATCGATTTACTTTCGATCAAACATAAGATTGGCTCCTTTTCTTTCGCGTCATATTTTTTCCCTTTAATCCACGCAAGCAAGCACACGTAAACGCACGCAACACTGACCGCAACAACTTTTTGTAACGATACACACGGCAAGTGTAAACTGTATTGTCGCCTGCGTCCAACTCAATTTGCACGCATGAATTTCCATCTCACCTCTTTCCGACGCGTCTATATTTTCATTAAAACACCCCCAGCCCAAAAAAAGAGAATACAGAAAAAAAACAAAGGCATTAGAGCCACTCGCACACCCCAGGGCCAACGGCAAGTTGATCGACAAGTTGACGTGTCCTGCATGCACATGTGTGCGCAGTGTAGGAGGAGTGAAACGGGGTTTGTTACGTGCGGCGCAACGAGACGACAGCAGCGGAGCGAGAAAGAAGGCGAACGATCGATCGATTCGCGTGTATATGTGCAGAGTGTATACGAAGAGAGTGAGAGAGAACAGGTCCCCGGCTCTTCAAGTGCAGGCGGGTGTATAACCTCTGCACGGATAATCGACGAGAGAGAGAGAGAGAGAGAGAGAGAGAGAGAGAGAGAGCCGGAGGGACAGAAAAGCACCGGTAAAGCTTCGCCGGTGTCGACTTACGACGTGTGCGTCCTCCACTCTTCTTCTTCCATTCTTTCTCTCTATCTTCGGGAGATGATCTCGTTGCGCCGCGCTCTGCGCGATCTCTGCGTCATCTGGTGCTGTCGCGTCTCTCGCTCTCTCCTCTACATGGATGATGGCTCTCGTCTTTTTTACTCGGAGCTTGCACTTGCCTCTTCGCCGCGAGTCGCGCTTTATTCAGACACGTCTCTCTCGAGAGATGGTGGATGGAGAAGTTTCGAACATCGGTGTGTAATTGATTGATTAGGAGTTAGTTGAGAGCAAATTGGCCTTACGAAACACCGCCGGGGATTGGAGTGAAGTATATATATATATATATCTTGTCTTTGAAAAATTACTATACGTATATGAATATTACGAAGAGGTATAATGATAATTTATAGGAAGATAAGCTGTTAAAGTCGCCTACTTTCCTTGGTTTATTTTAGTTTTTAAGTTTGTGTGAAATAACTATAGGATAGAAAGATTTATGTGTATAGCTGGTGCACATAATCTAAGAAGTGCTTTGCGCCATATATTTTTCAAAACGAGCTAAATGCATGAAAGCTGTACTCTGCAGCCGGCTAAAGTTTCCTTTGAGACGCTTATACGCTCCATTATCGCTGTTCTCGAAAGAGATGCTATACGTACGGCAAGAGCGTATAACGTCATCAAAATTTTAGAGCGCCGTCCATATATTCCCTTCGCGATTCACCGCACCGACATTATTGTAAAAATGCGTCAAAACATCCTATGCAACTCTGCTGAAATCAAATTTTTACCTTGAATAAGAATCATAAACTTCATGCCGTTACGTGCAGGTATCTCAGTTTCGAATAAAATATTATTATTTAAAACCAAAGTATATATAATCCAGCGTAAAAATTTATTTACAGCCACGCAGCTTCCAAATTCTTACATTTTTACACGACTACCTGTTTTTAATTATATACACACCCAACCAGCCGAAGAGAAATTAAAGTAAAATTGGCCGCTCAATTTTATCGACCAAACATAAACGAGCGATGCCGATTCGACCGCCACCACCGCGCCACATCATCTTTTTCCGCTACATATACACTTCCTGCACACACGTGCTCACTCTCCTTCGACGTACGCACGCGTCGCATCGAAAATATGTACAACGTCGTTTACGCCTCGATGTTATCGTCTAAATGCATATGTGAACAAAGGCCTTATAGACACATGTTTAATTAAAACTAAAATAACGTAATTTATATGGATCCGAGTCGAAGTGGCTATAATCGCTCATCTTCTATAATTAAGTTTGCAATGCGAATTCGTGTAAAAAATTAAAATTTGCACAACCTTAGAGAGCGCGCGTCATGCGGTAGTTGCGTTTCTCCCACCGATTACCTAGATGAGTCAGAAGTATTAAAAAGAAACGTATAATGCATGTCATTACGTCGCTCGTACGCAAGTTCGCCTGTTTAGAAGAGTCTCGTGCACACTTGGACGTTTATCGCGTCGTATTTTTTACATCCGCATCCACGGAGGGAGAGAGAGAGAGAGTAAACGAGGCAGTATATAGCACAAAGATATCCAACATCTCCTTATAGCTCATCAAGACACAACACAATCGTTACGAAAACCTCATTCGCAGCCAGTTAAAGCCATGTACATATATATACCAGTATAAACGATCAATTTGAGGCTGCAACGAACTCTAGACTTATGGCACAAAGACTGATTGAAACCGTTCAAATTTCACCGCTGCGAGAGCGAGAGAGAGAGAGAGAGAGGGAGAGAGAGAGAGAGAGAGAGAGAGAGAGAGAGAGAGAGAGAGAGAGAGACATGCGCGGTCGAAACAATTTCAATATATATCCGCCAAGCAGTAGCAGCTGCGCGACCAAGATCCTTCAAAAAACAGCAGCAGCGGCAGAGCACACGAAACTCATTCATCAGCGACCGCAACATCCCTTAATTGTGTCGTCCTATAGCAACAAACGAAACACCCACGCTTACGTATACCGTATACGCCAGCCTTCGTCGTCACTTTCGAGAGGAGAACCCGGAGCAGCAGTAGCAGCCACGTGCTTGCGAGGCATTCATTTGCGTACGTACATATACGCCGTTGTTGCACTGCAGCCGTCGCGCGCGCGCGCACCGCGTCACGCTGGTGTAGCTATGTACACAGAAACGGCGACGACTGCTTATACGCGAGGTGTGCGCGCAACTGCATGTGTATATGTATACCAGTGTGTGTATACGCTGGTGGGGCACAATGGCCGCGCACGCGACTTTGCGGTGAGGAGCTCGTGCTGCTATACTGCTGCTGCTGATGTATGTATATATGTATATATGGGGCGTTACGTTAAGAGAGAGTTTGCTTGTCAAACAGTCGCGCCGGGCTTCTGCAACTCCAAGTGTATGTGTGTGTATCAGGGATGAGAAAATTAAAAGCGCCTTTGGTTTTATTGAGTGAATGAGTGTGAGATTGCGGATTCAGGCATACACTCATGTGCATATTTGATAATTCTACATTTTCCTTGTGGAGATATTGTATTATTTATACGTATATCATCTGATGTGTAATTTGACAAGTTGTGCAATCAATGTAATAATAGGTTTTTTTTTCATAATAATACGAATAGTGCACAAAGCAATATTTTCCCTACCAAAGACGTAAACAAAAGTAAAAAATATATTTAAGGCTGCACTTGGATGACTCGACGAATAACTTCCTTGCTCATTAGTTCCAACGGTCCCTTAACGGTCAATATACTCTCAACGCGTAATACCCCATACGCACTGCATCGACTATAGCCATAGCAGCAGCAGCAGCACACGCACACGTACACGAGCATTAGTGCATGTACAAGGAACGAGCGACGGTATCGTTACTGGCGGTTGCCTCTATGGCTTCTGTTCGAAAACAATAACCAGAAAGTCGCGCGTTCGTATATATCCTCTTTCGCCTTTCAGTATACACACGCACACGTCTATATCCCATGAACAGTATATGCACGTGACTAACACATCTACATACCATCCCTCGTCGATTCTTTCGGGGGGCTTTGGAGAGAGAGGTCCGATGGATGCACGACTATGTGTGTGTGAATGTGTGTACGTCCGTCTGGAACGTGCTAGCGCCGATGTCGATAATCTTTTTTTTCCCGCGTGTAACGTCGACCCCCCCCATGAGAAAAGCTTTCTTTTTTTTCCCTTCTATCTATACGGCCGGTATACTCGCTGTTTTTTTTTATGCGCCTTTGTCTACGACTAGGCTGCTGCCGCTGCCAGACAATGAACGATGTGACTTCTTCTCTTTTTCTTGCTGCTTTTTTTCCCCATTGGATCTTGGAGTGGAGAATCGTTGCCACGTGCGCTGTTTGAAAGCCAACGAATTGGATTTCGACGGTGGAATAATTGGAGGATGTACGTTGGCAAGTGTCTATATAGGGGTTCAGAATTCTTCTTGCCCAATTTTATTTTTATTTTTCCTTTAAAATATTCTCTAGTGATTGAGGCATGACTCGTTTCGTTTGAATGGGTTTTGACTGGTAAACAGTGAGTGCTGCCAGCGACAAAATAGTGTCCGAATATTCTGCGAGTAGAAGTAAACGGAAGTGTAACAAAAACTGGAACGCGTTTTGATCAATATCAAACAAGCACATTCTGCCCATATTCATTTTTGCGCATGCATTCAATAGCCGCGTTACAGCTTCTGAAAATTATTAGCCCAGTTTTCCGATGGAATAATCTCGTTGGTCCTGCTTTAAAAAACTAAAACGTTTTATGCCTCACTATTCGAAATTACTAGAGCAAAACTCTTAAGTTATAAGTGACAATAAACTTTTCAGAGCGTATATTATATACGAAATTGAAACTGGCAATCTCCATCAGATTTGGCACTCGAAACTTGTTCGAGATTATTCGAAAAAACTAATTGGAAAACTTGCAACTGATTAAATTTAATGACACTTCGCATAAAGCAATTCTCATCAACACGATTAAGAAGCTAAACTTATCGAAGTCTGTCGTATAACGGGACGCCCCCGCAAAGTGATGCAACAATCCTATAGCCGCGTCTAACAATAAAATTTATCAGTGTAATGCTGTCGCTCCCTTTTCTCTCCTTCCTTTTTTTCCCATGCCACATCTCCCGTTCACGTGGTGTTTTATCTGTATACATACAAACACTTGAGATACCCATCTCTCATTCCATCGCAGCCGCGCGTTTCGTTCCATTTTTTCGCTCGTCGTCTATACATATACACGCCGAGCTTTCTTTCGTTCCTCGCCTTCGTTTTTGTCCCGCGCCATTTGCGTGTACTTTTTAATGAAGTCGATACGCAACACGAAGCTCAGGCGCCACCGCTCGCCGATAAGGGTTGCACAACAATGAAGCCGGCGAATACTCCTTCGCCCATGAAAATAATAATAATGTTACCGACAACTTTTCTTCCTTTGGAGAAAATCTGAATATCCTATAAAAATTACTCTTTTTGAAGAATAACTATTATCCAGATTAAAGACCACAATGGGCATATTCATCCAAAATTCAAGTTGTCTTTGTGCCGAATTTTTCAAAAAGCACTATTTCTTTAAAAGGTATAGTCATATACAGAAGTGGTCGTTGGCACTGTATTCATTGTGTCGAACGAGGAGAATAATTAAAAGACACATCGACAAAAAGATAGAAAGAGAGAGAGAGAAAGAGCTTCAGACGTTGTTAGAAGAGTTGACATAACCTATTCGGAGAATGAGATTGGAATTGTCAGGGGAATAGCTAATGAGCCCCGCGCTAACTGACCGGTCAGCCATTTTTAACAATACCCCAAACTGGTCGCGTAACAATACCCAATCTTTTACCATCATATCTATATACCACAATATCTGCCGTTGCACTATGAATCACATGTTCAACAAATGACAATAAAATCTAATATTCCAAGCCCAGCACTCTTTTAACTGCATTCCCATTACTGTCCATAAATAGCCATTTCATCATAACAATTAAAATAACTGAACAAACATGCTTATTACTTAGCATTATTGCAAGAACAAACATAAGCGTGATTCGCCTCGACCAAAAATGAGCTAGACTCAAAGAGCTGGCCTCTAAATTAAATTTGCTCGGAAATGAATGCACGAAATGAGGCGTTCGTGACCCAGTCTATTTTGGTTAGTGTCAATGTGAGAGAGAGAAAGAGAGGACCCGCAAACGCTAGACGTATATAATCACACGCGAAATAGTCGGAAAATAAACGTGGCTGACGCCCACCTCGCGGCACCGGCGGCGCCTAGATTAAAAGTTCAGCGGTCATTCGTAGGCGGGATATATATACCGCGACACACTATACCACCTCGACAGGAGGAGCTCCTTTCTTCTTCTTTTTCACCCTCGCTATACTCGCTCTTTCTCTCTCTTTCTCTTTCTCTCGAGGTCAGGGTTTTAATTTGGTTCGACATTTTCGTCCCAAACGCGCGTGAGCTTGCCCTTAAAAAGTTCATTTACTACGAAGAGAGAAAGAGAGACAGGCGAGGATAGCGTAAAATAGACAAGCAAGGTGAATTTAACTTGGAGCCGACACGAAAGCTTAGAAAACTCTGAATGCAGCTTGATGGATGTAATAAATAAAGCAGCTGATTGAAAGTAGTTCCACGGTGAAATAATGAACATTTCATACTTTTTAATCATAAAATGGTGATCCTTCATATTCTATCTAAAATAAATCCATAATGTTGAATGAATTTATTGATCCTCAGGGAATACATTACTGCAAAATTTATTTATTTTCTAATATTTTGCGACGTTTCGAGGGCTTGTAAATATATACCCTCCTCCTCAGGCAGACTTCAGACTTATGAACTATTGCATCTTGTGCGATCACAGGATTGTTAATATAAAATTCTTTAAGAAAAATCAAAACTTATTATGATTTATCTTACAACCATCACTCTCCTCACTCATTATTTAATAACAAAAATTATCACAATTAAATAAAGCTAATTTAAATCGGTGTATGTATCTCAGAGTGTCGCTATATAGAGTGTATAACAGTAATGTATTCCCTGAGGATCAATAAATTCATTCAACATTATGAATAAATGAGGAATCATTAATTCATCATCTGATTAAAATAAATCCAGTTTAATTATTAGAATGTAAAAGCTTTCAGGCTAAGATCCTCGTAAGACGTTGTTCGTCGTAAATTCGCAATATTACTGCTTTAAAAAGGAACATCCGTTAATTCATTAGTGCAATTCCACTAATTGATGTACCTAGGGAGTCATTGATTTAAAAAATGTACATTGTGGGTTACCTTCACTATATATTCTAGTTGAATATAAACCCTAAACTTTTTCAATTTATTATTGTTCTTAAATATTTTATCTATAGTTTGTGCAAATGGAGTTTGTTATTAAAGATCAAAGAATGATTCAAGTACAGGGTATCAGTGTGTTCAAAGAGATGCTTTCCTGGATTCGGTATCACCAGTAGTACACTTGATATTGGCATCTCAATAAACCAATTGTATGTCGGTTCAACGTAAATTGAAATTAAACGCGGCTTTATAATTAGTTGGCCTCGGATCGCTACACACGCATACACCCACGCAGACACACACACACACACACACACACACACACCTACACACACACGCGCGCGTACACTTCGCCTAGTACTAAATCGAGTGAAATCAGCATTTCCACAAAAACAATGGACTATACGTTAGTAACAGCAGTCCAGGCCTTAAATAGTCTGAAGAAAAGAGAAAAAAGGCAGAAGTGCTAGAGAGGCTAAAATCGCTTCATTTTCCCAGAAAGTTCATAAAGACTTGCGCGATGTGGTGGCCACACCGCAGAAGCGAGAGTGTATGTAGTGTAGATTAGTTTGCGCTCTCCTCGTCATTTTCACGGGCCAATGCTCCTGCACAAAGGCAATCCAGCACTGGAACAGTGCCGACACGGCGCACATTCTTTCATTTAACAAGTGTAATATATGTATATACCCTGCATATACATACAGACAGGTATAGACGAAGGGAAAGAGACTAGGACATCGGGCCAAAGAGTCGAGTCCAACGAATTAATTGATTCGATTATAAGTTGTAGTAGTCAACAGAGCGGGGATGCAAGATTTTAATGGAATTGAAGCTGCGCCCTAGCAACTTTGTCGAAAACACATGCCTAGGGCTTTTATCGGGACTCCCTCTATCTATCTCTTTCGCGTGTCAATCGCACACGTTTTTAATCAACGCGTACGGCAGCGCCAAACTAAACGTGATTACGGCCCAGTTCCTCTTGTTTCGCTGCACTTTGACTAACCAAGAGTGGAGGGAGAGAGAGGGAGAGTGAGAGGAAAAGGTGGCTTTTCTTCGCACCCGAGCGAACCCCGCACTCTCTCGTAAGCAAGGGGTCGTGTTTCCTTCTAAAATGGGTCATCTTCTACCGTCGGGGTGGAATTGCGAATCGTGAGAGAATCTGACCACGCAGCTAAAATGCGTTATATTAAATTACAAACGTTGCTTGCCCACTTTTTTCTCTGACTTATGACTCCTTTAAATATTTTGTCGTTTTAGTTGGAGAGTTCGTGTATAAGTAGTGTAAGATGAAATCGTGATTTCAATAAACAGACAGAGAGAGGAGAGGAGAGCTTGACCCTGATGACGGAAAGTGTCTGATTCATCTGGGAAATATCAAACTATGTAAAGAGTACAAAACCTTTGATCTCTCGCGTTATCTTTATAGAGCAACGCGTACACGTTATCGTTTTATGGTACTAATCACTTGGTACAATTTAATGGTACATCGACTTTTGTGCACTTGCAACAGGAGCATTTAATATTTACGAGTTTCAAAGTGAAAGTGTAACAGTAAATATTTTCATTTAGTTGTATTTCTAAATTTCTGATACTATAGCGATAGAATTAAATTTTTCTTTTATATTAGATTTTTTATGTGACATATCGGTGTTACCACATGGGTAATAATTATCAAACTGATTATTATTTACATTTCGAGTCATTTTACAGATAAAACGATTTATTTTAAAATCTAATACAACTGTGAGAGCCAATTAAATCTTATCGTAACATTCATAATCGTCGTTTTCCTCGCTGTCGGTTTATTGCATAATCGCCACTAATAATAGACACGGCAAATCCGTAGCGTATTATCATTTGGCAAACCTAGCGAAACGTCGTCCAGCGGAAAATCCAGATCAACTAAATACAAATTACCGGACACTTTCACCTCGGCCAGCCAAAATAATAATACCGTAAGAGAGCGTCAATCATTCTAACTGAAGCCACACTACAGATCGGCATATCGAAAGCTCCAACACACGTCTATATAACCGCGCACGCGTGTGGAGCGTACGATTAGGCGCGCGCGGAATGTTCCGTCCGGCCCCGTCCGCTTGGAAATCGCGATTAATATTACGCCCGCGACATGTCATCCGCGTAAGGCCACGGAGCACACGTGCACGCGCATAAATTTGCCGATGCTTCCGGTTCCTATACCGTGCGCCCGCGCGAGGGAGGGAGAGAGAGAAATTACGCGGAGATTATCGCAAGTTGGCACGTTCAGTACTTGTGGAAGTGTTCGAGGCAGTCGCCCAGAGGCTGATGCTCTCTCTGTGATCGTTCGCAGCACTTGCCAGCTTCGAAAGCCCGTGAATAATTTTATTGGATAAGTGATGATTTGGCAGGGATTCGCTAGGTTTAAGTGGCGATCTTTTTCTTTTGGATTCTACTTAGGAATTTTAGTTTGGTTTCTTTTCATGTTCGATGTACGTGTGGGACTAAATCATTTGCCTTCCTAATCAGAGTAAAGGATTGATTATTTCAAGATCGGATGAAGTACTTTTTACCGACAACTAAGCAAAGTCTTTTTACAACAATTTTTCATGCGTTTTAAATTACACTTTTACTATCGGCAATTTGGTTATCTGATGCATTAAATTAATACAGAAAAATACAAGGAAAAGTTAAAAAGAGTATTGGAAACGTGATACCAATTTGCGCTATATTAATTGGAAAAATCTTTCCAAGAAAAACATCGTTAATAATTATTTTAACAAAGCTGGATTTATAGTGATCAACTTAATAATAGATATTATCTGCACTAACAAAAATTATTTATGAAAATTTAATAAGTTTTTGTACCATCCCAATAAAGTCATAAAGTAAACTTTCACCCAGTTTTTTAAAAACTATTACTTTGGAAGATAATTATTTCAACTTGTAGCGAAAAGACGATATTTGTCATCGAACGTTAAACAATGATCCTGTAAAATATTACTTTCTCAATTTGGGTCAAAGCAAAGCGTCGACGATACACTTTCCAATATCCATTGAATCACATAAAGTGATTCTACGAGAGAAAAAAAGAATGAGAAGAAGAAGGCGAAGAGGCAGACGATAACCTAAGTGCCCATCTCACTTCCACGCAAACCCAATATGAAAAAGTACATTTAAATCTCCTCAGACATCCTTGACGGTCCCGAGCCTAGCTATTACATTATATATATATAATGTAATAGCTTGGCTCTATATGTATACATATCTATACATATATATGTGTGTACATATACTTTTATAGTCTACATAGAATCTACATCGATCGAAGATAAAATTACTTCAGTCTCTCAACCTCTTCGTAAAATATCATAAACAAAATATTTTCATTGGAATGATGCTAGGTTGAAAATCATATTGGTATAAAATTCATTTGTACAAATAAAAGAGTATACGCCTTTATTTTGAAAACTTCGCCAAAAGCCGATCGGATAAAAAGTCAAAAACGAGCTTACAAGCCCCGTGTGATGAACAAAAGAATCTGTCCCAGAACATTTTCAACCCATCTGCAAGACACGTCAGTCCGTATACAACAATAAAACCCAAGAATACCGACATCGCAGTTGCCTCGTAATACCACTAAATCCCCGCAATATTTCCAAAAACAATTTTTCCACTCGCCTCCCATCTTCGACAAATATATCAAATCCATATCCAAGAAGAGAAGCCGCGGAAAGACGAAAATGACCCCTTGAGGCGACGACTGCAGGGCTCGTGTATGCCATCTTGCACGCAATATTTCGCGTCATTGCGTACCAGCGTACACAATAATGGTCTACACGCGTAGCCATAGGAGAACCGTGAGGGTTGGCAGCAACGCGAGGCGGGAGGTTGCTCGCCAATCCTTTTCTCGCTGGTCTCCGCACGTAGAAGCAACAGCGATTCTTCCAATCAGGAAATTGCCGTGAAATTGCGCTAGAAATTGACGCGCACCGCGTGCGGCTCTCGAAGGAAATGTCGCCGTAGGAGCAGGAGAGGAGACATGGTTCGTGTGTCCTTGCGCACTTTGCCGCTTCCTTCGCGCCACAGACTCTGTAAATATCCTGGGGTGCGGGTGAAATGTGTATGATTGCATTATGACCAGATTTTTCGATCTGTGTGTGTTGGAGAGAGCCGGAAAGTTTACTCGTGCGCGAGACTTTCTAGATTACTCTGGTGGTTCCAATACTTTCATGTGATGGAGTTAGACGTTACGGGGGAAAGATTGAAATTGATGGCCAAATTGGATTACGCAAGACACGGACCGTAAGTGCGATAACGTTCATGGTCAATAAATGTTAAGCTCCGCTGCAACTTCGTGTTGAATTTGATTCCATAAAAAAGGATTTGGATGCTGCTCTATGGTGGATTCATATTATTTTCATGCATACGAAAAGAACACCTGGACACGTCTAATGTGCGCGAACTAAAATTTGGATGGCTTTTATTTTCGTTGGATCGATCAATATGTGTTGGTTGATGCAAATTGGTTGATGCATATGCTGTTATCTTAAACAATATTTTTTGGTTGGAATATAGACATACACTTAAACAACCTTAATTCTTTTTGAACCATTTCTGCAATCAGAGGGATTAAGAGTTATAGAAGAGTCGTCGTATAGCAGCAGCAATATCTCAACTAGTAAGTAAAGCAAGTCTCGATAGAATGAGATTAAAAAAGGTGCACCCAGAGTTCAGCGTTCAATCCAATCAAGCAAAATATCACTCACTGAAATAATTTCCACTCTTCCCGGGGATCATATTTTACTTCGTTGAAATTAAGAGAGTTGATTCCTCTCTCTCTCTCTCTCTCTCTC
>UELV01098567.1:0-11642 GCA_900490015.1 Megastigmus stigmatizans | reverse complement strand
TCCCTCCCTCCCTCCCTCTCTCTCTCTCTCTGTCTATCTTACTCGCTCTGTACCTCCCTCACAGGTAATCTCATTATCCCCTGGACTGGCTTTCTAGGAGTCGGGGGAGGCGAGAAAAATTTCGCCATTCCTCGCGCGGATGCTCGTAGAGACTGGAAAAAACGTCGACAGGCAAAGAGAGGAAACGGCGCGACACGAATGGGAGGACGGA
This sequence comes from Megastigmus stigmatizans, assembly GCA_900490015.1. Lineage (NCBI taxonomy): Eukaryota > Metazoa > Arthropoda > Insecta > Hymenoptera > Megastigmidae > Megastigmus > Megastigmus stigmatizans. The sequence goes on along the minus strand of UELV01098567.1, from coordinate 11,431 downwards.
GGAAAGATAGCTAAAAAAACGAACCAATCAAGAATGCAGTTCCCCGCGGACGTTACATCATCGATCGTCGGAGCGACAACTTACTTCCCTCGCGAGCGCTTTTTTATCTCCACGCCTTCCTTTTTTAATTAAACTCTTTGTCTCTCCCAGCGACTAACTAACATCGTGTGACTATATAGTCTCGCACAGTGTTGTTGCTCTCCTTTTAGTATATACCTGTATATAGAAAGAATGATTTTTTCCGTGGAGAGCTGTTTGTGCGCGTGGTAGCAGCGTCTGGGGAACCAAAATCAGGAGAGACTGTAAGGACGATGACGACATTTGTTCAGGTCTCGGGGTCATTGTTTAGATTCAAGGGGAAATATTGGGAAATTTCCTCTTGCTTGCTCCACGGTCTCCGATTTTTCGGCTTTCGCGTGTGGTTATTCTTTTTTGGGGCATGGAGAAAGATTCCTTTCTTGGTGTTTCGTAAGTTGAACGCTAAATTATGGCTCCCCCGATGTAATCGCGGTTCAGATTAAGGTTCACACGTACCCCGCATAGATATCCACGAGCCAGAACAACGTTGCTTATGCAGATGTTGACATTTAGAATGCTTTTGCATTATATATTCTTCCTCTGTACTACATTTAAAATGGACTGTGGCTAATGCAATTTGTTCGGGTATTAGCTAACGAGCAGTCAACCAAATAAACTAGAGATTTTCGCTCGACTGTTCAATTAGCAAATATCCTATCAGATTATATTAATTGCAGATCAAGGTTTCAATGTATCACTGGTAAAGAGTGCATACAAGTCAAATCATGCTAAATGCTAGTAGTAATAAATAGTTTCCGGACTCCAAGAGATCATTACAATAAAACTAGTTTCGCGTACTTTATTTTTAAATAAAAAATTTCTCAATAGAATAATCTAAATCATTACCGCGAGTCCAAAACGAATTCTATACTAAAATAGATCGTCAATTCGAATAGAATAATTATTTAGATAACTATAATAGACTTGCATTTTCATTAATAAGCATAATTAGTTCTGAAAACATTACGTAAATAAAAGACTAATTTCGTCAAGTAAAAATCATCTGAACCTTAAATACAACGAATCCAGTTCATATTGAAGAAAAAAAAACATATCATCGCATGCACAACGCACATAAGCGAGCGGACGAAGAATCTCTCGCGCACATAATTATCCTCAAAGTAGTCCTCACGTTAATAAAAGCAATTGACATTCCGATTAAAAGGACAAAGAGGCTCTCACCTCTTTAAAGGCTGAAAATGTGCCTTTGCGCCCTGTTCACCGGGCAATTACACAAAAATGCGTCCTTCGCGCAGTGCACATAATCGAGTTGACCGAGAGACACTCTCGACACTGTGCAAGCTCACTTTTATTATAATAACATATATACTCTACTCCTTTGTGCGTCTCGTGTGCGTCTGCATGATGCACACGCAGCATATGCTGTGCACCGACGACAAGCAGCAGAGCAGCGTAGAGCGGATACAGAAAGAGAAGAAGAAGAAGAGAAGGGCTGCAGAAAGCCGAGAAGCCTGAAAAAAAAAGAAGCACCAACAGCAGCAGCAGCGTCCTCGTCGTCGCCGCCACTGCTTTCGAAAGACTCGCTCCTCTTTCTCTGCAACAGAAAGAGAGTCGTAATTTCGCATTTCCCGGGCGTCGAAGCGCGAACGGAACGGAAAAACTCGCGCTAGGTGCACATTGTTTTCGTCTGGCATTACGCAAACGAGACTAGCCCCTGTCCATTGTTTTCGGCAGCATCGCTGTGCTGCTGCTCTTCTTCCGTTACACACGCTGCTGCTGCTGCTGTAGAGAGAAAGAAGAAGGTGGGGTGTAGCTCGCGGACGCGGCTCTACGCGCCGAGAGAGATAAGGATTGCGCGACTCTCTCTCCTATACTATACGACTGAGAGAGAGACAAAGGAAGTGAGAGACGATATGCGCGAGTGTAAAATATACGCAGAGAGAATCTGGTTCTCATGCAGGATCTTGTTGAATAACGGGAAGATTTTCTTCTTTTTCCGCGAGTCGTTGCATTGCGCGGGGTTCTTTTCTTTATATATTAATATCTTCGATTGTGCATTTTGATAGATTCTTTTTTTTTTGTTCTAGCGTTTGATGGGTTTTGAGATGTACTAAAGCTATATATACTTCTTAGGGTGAATGGGAAACTCGAGGTTTTTTTAGAGATCATGAAAACTGATTGTCAGTGTGTAATGATGGAGTTTTAATAAGGAATGTAAAGGACAGTTACCATTGAACTCGAGAAAATGTGTTTTGTTAAAAAAAAAACGCGCACGGTTTTGTTTTGTAATTACACTGCTTAAGAAAAGCAACGGTTTGTGAAATGAGTTCTATAAAACCTGGTACAATATCCTAAAGTGTTGTTAAAAATATGATTTTCTCTTGACGTTCATTCGGCTGCGAACAATATATTTTAAACCTTATTTGAAAAACCTAATACCGTAATTTTAATTCGCAAAAACTTCACTACCACGAAGCAAAAGTATTGTTTCCTCAATTTGAAAAGATTTACATTTATTCAGTTCTGCATTAGATGAACGCATACTTGGAAATTGTATATCGTAAGTGTATATCCAAACTGGAAAAATTGCAAAAAGGATGGGTAAACAATAAATTTCTCGAGAGAAGAGTCACCAAAAACGCGGCACCCACCCATTGCAACGACACTCGCTTCTCGCAGCTCTTGTCAGCAATTAGTGGTAGGCAAGGTTTCAAAGTGGCTTTCTGTAACGTGGAAAATGGAGTAAATACTCCCGCAGACGATGCTTATCTATTTAACGGCTTGGTCGCGCGCACAATGAGCAAACCGCGGAGGAGAGAGAGTGTGAGGAGACCAAGAAGAAGAAAACAGAGTATCATAGAGAGACGCGCGCTGAATGTATACGCGGCGCGCTCGAGCCAAGATTTTCGCTCGCCGATTGACGATGAAGAACAATCATGCACTTCCTCTTCGATCGAATCGCGAGATTGCGCGCGCTCGCTGGCGGATGTGTATATGCGTGTTATATTTTCTCTTTGGCTTTCCGATCCTGTGGAAAAATAAAAAATTCTTTCACAAAATATTTGTTTGATTTCAATTTGGTTCGCGGCCGTTCTTTTTAATCAACATGGATACACCGATATTCAATTAAAACGACCACATGTTACAGAGTAAACAGAATGAATATTGGAGATGTTTGAAAAGTATATCGACTATAATGGAGATTTTGATTAAAAATGATACGTACTTATTTTGCGGAAAAACGAGTTTGTTAATGCGAATACGGGATGGTTTGAATATGAAATTGAGAGGGGTATACCAGTCGATTTAATAATCATCCAGTTGCAAACCACCATTTTTTTATCGCACTCTTAAGCTTTAAAATAAATGTTTTATTACTGCACGAATATAGCATAATCAATTCGCTTTTCCACGAATTTTACAGAAATGTATAGCAGTAAGTCTATTCGAAAAATGAGAATAAATAATAATCATAGCCAATAAAAAATAAAAGTTTTCCAAAACCACTCATACTCCCAATAGCTACAAACACTCGCATCGATACACTCATCCAAGCAAGTGAGAAAGAAAGCACGAAAGGCAGAAAAATCTCAGTCGTCGAGATACACATATTTCTCTTCTCTCTCGTCGCCACGTGCCTTAAAAGCATTGCCAGACACTCGACGAGCGAGGGACACACGAACGTGTCTTCAATCGCGGAGTGCGACGCGCGCGAAAGACACAAAAAAAGAAGAAGAGACTTGTCGCGAGACTCTCTTTTGCCAACTGGAGGGGATAGATGTGTGTGTGTGTATCGCGAGACGGTTCAAGTATTAACGTACGCACGTGTGTATATGCGCTATCACTCGTAGTTTTTTTCACCTTTGCGTCTGTCTATCTCTCGGTGCGTCAACCCTTCTCTTTCTCTCACTTCTTTTCCTCGTCATTCATATTGTTCGCGCCTTTTTTCAGGAATCCAACGAAAACTGGCAAAAATGACGTGGTAATGAGGGTTTCTTCTGCCCGGCGACGCGCGCTAAACATTTTTTCTTTAATGTTTAGACGCTCGTTACGTGATTTTACTTATGAAGAAGCCTTATGCTGATTCATGATTTTTAAATGTGAATTCTTTAATTTCTACATTTTGACTTGGTTGATGTTTCATGAGCTTTGAGTGGGTATCTTGTTAATTTGCGTGATTTGAATTTAAAGTGTTTTAGAAATAGGTAATTGTTATAATTTGAATTTGGTCGGGTAAAACGGACTGCACGCTTTATATTACATTACATAATTGCGTTTAACATCGCCAAATAATATTTTGTTACATTTCATAACAATAATAACAAGAAATACTACGTAAATTCTCAAATAATTCGAATAAAATTCTTCATACACTGAAAAAAAAAATAATTGATTCAATTACATGAATTTAATTAAAAATTGAATACGTATATAAAAATTTTATACGTATATATTTTCATGAAATATTTTATGGATTTGATGAAATTCTACGTCTAGTTTAAAAATATATTCAATAGAATCTATTAAATATGAACTAATTGCATTAAGTAAATATGTGATTGCTATATTATGATTAAATATTTAATTAAACCAATTAAATTTTCATTGATTCAATTAAATTTTTTTCTCAGTGTATACGGACATATATCAGCTAAAGCGGTTGACTTCAAGTTTATTTATTCACCATTTCGCTGATCGATAAAAATCTCTTCCACAAATCATATACTCTTAGTGCTATGTCTCTTTCATATCCTATATAAATACCCACTAAATATTTACATCCACAGAGTACGTCTTTTTCAGCGTAAAATAGCCCATACTGCAGCCATATACGCACTCGAGCTTTGTGTGCACGACATTTTACGGAGGAAAAAGCCACGGCCGAGCGTGCATAAGACGTCTACTACCGGTCGAATACACAACTTCTTAGTGCAACCCAACTTTACGCACTTCAACACCAAAACAAAAAACAAATTCCTCGCGCGCCAAATCGTCATCCATCACCGGACCAGAAAATAAAAAAAAAACATCACGCGTGAACCCAATTCACCCAGTGTACTCGTCATCGAGAGACAAAAAAGGATAGAAAGAAGCAGCTATACAGAGTAATTAATCGACTTCCCGCTCTATATTTTCGTTTAATTAAGAGCGCGACTGTTATACAGGCCAAGCAGCAATGGAAACTCTAAACCTCGGGCGCTATACGGCGAGGACTCGGGGAACCTGCCCGTAATATGGCGTCGGTGTATAGTAGCATCATCGCACACCTGCCTTCGTTCTCCCCGCCTGCACATGCTACACTAACCCTATTCCCCGGCTCTTGTATTTCTCTCTCTTTCTCTCGTCCTGCATTTCGTACGCACTCGGCCGCGTCCTTATGTGCTTCTTTCCAGTGCACGTCTTCCTTTTTTTTCGAGCTGCTTTTGTGTAACCGACGTACAGGAGCTTATTATGCGCGGGGATTCCTTATATACATGTTGCTTGCTTATTTTCCTTCAGGTGTGGATGAGAAGTATTGTTATGCGTTTAGTGGCCGGACGAGGAATTTTTCTTGGATGACTGCTGAGTGTGTAAGTTCGTTCGTTGTGTTATTATACGATTCTTACTGGTTTGAAGTAAGCGATAGAATTTTTACTCGGTGAAATAAATGTTATTGTAACTGTATTTTTACTATAAATTATATATTTCGGAAGAATTTTGGTTATAAGAATGGACGATGAAAATAGTCCGATATCTCTGCGTCACGCCTATAAGCGAAATGTTCAGCTTCATTAATAATCCCAGTATTTCGTGGGTATGAAGTGTCTGCGCTTCTCTTTAGGGCAAGGAGTACTTAGATGTAGTAGCAATGCATTATTAAGTCAGCAGACACGCAGAGGTACATCTAAGCCCTGGAGGATGACTTTATGTCACCTGCTTAAATTAATGTCCACTGGTCCCTTGGCTGCACTGTACGAGTAACTTTGTGTTAAAATATTCATGCATCTTGAATGACAACTTTCATGGAATAGTGATGTACTTATATATCTGAAACAATTAGTTTTGAACCGATACATATAGTAATTGTTACAATAATAATGACGTATACATACTATTCTACATATTTAACAATAATCAGCTAATTAAATTATATTAAAATATATAATTAATTATCATTGTTAAATATAAATCATAATAACTGTTAGGATCACAATATTTCATTAAATACCTATAAGCCTCTGTTTTACGAATAACAGGTTGAATAACCCTGCAGCCAATCGAAATTCCATCATTAATGCTTCCCTCACTATTAATCACGCCCCCCCCCGCGATCTAAAAATAAAAAGAGCGGCGCTCTCTATAAAAATCGATTAACCATAAATCGCTCTCCATAACTATTTCAAACGCTTCCGCCGCACAGCCACTGCCGCGGCTGCAGCGGCAGCCGTTATTAAAAGCTTTTACCATTAAAAATCGGAGGAGTAAAAAAGGGAAGGGCGCGCGCGCGAAAAGGCCAATAATAAAATATGGGCGCAGCGGCGAGGAGCCAGTGAATTTCTGACGAAAAGCCTATATAAGGGGAGGGTGCAATAACCCAAAGCCGTCGTCGTCGATCCATAGGTTATATACCCCCGCGTCCATGGAATTTATCGACTGGTACCCACCCCTATCATCGAATTAAACCATTCGAATTATCCTTTTCTTTTTTACCTTCCTTCGCTCGCGAGCTTTTATAACAATTACCGTACGCGGCGTCGCCGTATATAACAGCGGCGACGGCAGCGGGTGAATAACCTGCTTGCTAAATTCACCGTATATATAAGCGCGAGAGCTGCAAGAGGAAAGAGGCGCGGGATTTTTTTTATCGATATACGAGAGAAAGAGAGAGAGAGAGAGATTGCGGCTGTAGAACCCCTGTGGAAAAAATATCTCTATATATCCTCGTCGTTCTACTGTGTGTTGTGGTGTTCTGTAACGTGTCTGGGCGCCGCACGCGCGCGCCCCGATAGATTAATGCACTTATGTGTGTGTGAGAGAGAGACGCGGATCGATTATTTTCCAATTCAGCCCACTTCGAGTACTTTCATGCTAATCAAACTTTTAAGCTTTGCCTGCCTCTTTTTTTCATGGAGAAAAAGCGCATTTTTTCAGTTTTAATTAATTATTTGAGCGGCGGTGGTTTAGGGATACTGGTCGCTGGTGGTAGATTTGAGAATTACAGTGAAAAGGCGCGATTTCGACTATTGAATATTTAGCTATTTGCAACTCATTATGTATTTCTTATGTGTGTAGCGCTGCTTTTTTTTATTAAATTTACATGTGATTATTTTGAATGTACTTTTATTTTCCTGGAGGCGTTCATTGAGAAATAAATAACAACGTTTGAATGTAAGGTTTATTATTAAAAAAGTTGAAAAAGAAAACATACAGTTATTGTTGAAAAATGTAAAAAGATTCTGTATACTAGAAAAAAAATTTTATTTGATAAAAAATCACAATGACATCAGTGTTTGATAACCGGAACGTTAAAGAGAATTAAGTTCTCGATGCATGACGAGAAATTTTCACTCTTCATTACGTCATAATTTTTCAATTCATTAACAGATAAGTAAGTATGTATATTAACGTGTATTTTCTTACCGAGCATTATCAATCTTAGAAATTTTTTAGTGTATCACTCAATTATGCAACCATTGCAATTTCAAAACTGATTGACGCACAACCATGCAGAATAAAATACATTGTAATTTTTAGACTCGCGGATACGATGTAACAGTGGAAAAAATCATTTGACGAAAGTCAAATTTGTTGAATTTGTATAGAAAGTCGTATAATAGATACATATATTTGTAATGCCGTTTACATGTGAATATAAAAATATACGTTACATATTTTTATCAATTAGTCGATCCTTTTAACCTTTAAATAACAAAAAAATAGGCTGGTAATATTTCCTACTTTCCGTATAATAATAATAGAAACTCGACGTGTGTGGATACATCGATTTCCAACTCTTGATCGAAAGAAAGTTTCAGAAGATGACTCTGCATTTCGTATCTCATATCCATCAAACGAATCTCCAATCACCGCTTTTCTCTAATTCCTCGAATTTCCTCACGCGACCTGCTAAAGAGCCCCATTATACAAAAGCACAGAATCCAGAGGAAAACCGGTAAAACTTTTCCTTTCTCAAAAAAGACAGAGCGCGACTTTGCATCATTGCGACATCGTCGCGATCGAGTACACAGAACACGCACACACTGAACAAAAAAATCGAAGCGACTCGCGCGCTAGACAGAGAGAGTAAAATCGTCGATTACTTGCGCGAGTAGTGCAGCGTGTGTGTGTACACGCGCGCGACTCTTTTAAATATATACATATATGTAGGTATATATCGACAGGCGACCTGTCGCACCGCCACCGAAACTGGTTTTTCCTTTTCCTTCCCCTCTACCCCACTTTTCCACTCTAACTTTAATCCCTCCACCGCACACTGCACGCACAGTCGGCGATATGTTTCATCCTTTTCCCTCTCTTTCTCTCCTTGCACGCGCTTATCTTTGTATATATATATATATATATGGGTATAGACCTGCGTCGTGACTTAACCTTTCTTTTCGAATGTTCTGCCCGTCGCCGCCTATGAGACCGACACACGAAATATTTTTGGACTGCGGAAATGTTTTTGGTGACTCTGAGCTTCTTCCCGTCCCGAAACTCTTCTCTGCGTCATCCGATCGCAGCTCTCCGAGATCGACGCTCCTATTAACCTTCGGTGCGCGATGCTGTTCGTGTCGCTTGATAGAAGAGAGAGCGAAAAAATTTGTTCGTGATTTGTCTTTAACATGTTTATTCGTATAAATAAAGGGTGAGAAGTGGCTTTAGCTTTGTTTTCGTAATCGAGTCGGTAGATCACGTTCAACTATTTACATTTTTTTTATTTTCACTATATATCTCAAGACAGATTATCTATCAGTTTTTATTTGATTTATAACAATATAATATTGAACAGCATTCATATATACCCATAGAATAACTTTTTATGTTAAGTGTCTAGGACACAGTAATGGTATTCTTTACAACACTGTAAGTTATTTCTTAAAACATATTTTGTCAAACAAATATTATTATATTTAACATTGCGAGATGCACAAAACGATTCTGCAAAGTACAAATTTCCTTTTATACCGCAATAAAACAAGAGTCACCCACACATACTGTCAATGAACATGACGGATCTAACGAGAGATTAATCAATTTTCCTATCGGTCTCGCACGGCAAACCAATCAAAAGAGAACACATCTCTCACCTATACACACACGCGCATCCATTTCCCGGCATCTATTTGCGCGCAAAAGACAAAGAGGCAAGCAGCGCACATCATCCTGCATGAAAATCTACTTTCTCTCTCTCTCTCTCTCGCGACTAATAAGAAGGTCCGAAAATAGTCTGCGCACTCCTTCGCGACACTCTCTTTTTCGGTCGCAATGTATACACACGCGCACCGTAAGTATATATAACAGTGCCAGTATAGAAGCTACAGCAGTAGCAGCCACAGCAGCAGCCGCAAGTGAAAACGAGTCAAAGGGGAGAGTAGAATATTGTATGTTTCAGCGGTTGCAGCACAGCAGCAGCAGCGGCGGTATAGCAGCAACACTCGAAGAAATAGAAGCGACCGGTTTTCGCAATAAGAACAGTGAATCCTCGGTTTGTGTGTGCGCGTGTCGCGGGAGAGAGAAAGAGAGGAGAGAGCGCAGGGTACACATATATATACGCGAGTGCGTATAATTGTGAGACACGCACTTGATATACGCATTACTTTTTTTCCCCAATGGGTTTCTCGTCATAAGTCTATCTGTATTGAAGGGTTGAATGTTTTGCTCGAGTAGTGCGCGCTAGTATGATTCTTCTCTCTAGTTTTCTTTGCAATGCAATGCGTACGCCTTCTTTCTGTTGATATATTCTGTTGTTCGTCCGTTGAGTGTTCTGTTCTTTGCCAGTGCGGTATAAGCATTGTTTCGAGATGGATATGGCAGTCGCGAAAATCGACTCTTTGTTTAAATGGTGAATTGTATAGACTCTGGAGTTCGTGCTATAAGATGAGTTGTTTAATTTTATACGACGAACAATTACTGCAGTAAAGGGATAATTTTTGATTAGTATATTGATGAGATGCTCAGTATTTTGAATGAAAAAAAAACACACGAAGGTGGTATCCTTTTAAATATAGTGTTTAGCAGTGAGAGTTAAATGGCGAAGCTTCGAAGGTCTGTTACTTTCAGTGTAGACATAACACCTGTTTTATATATGCATTTGCATATTTTTTGTGCAGCGCGAATCGATTTGCATATGCCGCAGTGACATAAATAATAAAATAATAATTCTTATTGATCAGCACAAATACAGATCTGAATGTATAAATAAATAAACTATGTTTTTCAAAATTCAATAAAGTTAAATATTATCTCTTACAATTCTTTAAAACACAAAAAAAAAAAGTAACAAAATTTTATTATATATATATAACTCATTGTTGAACAGCTGAGAAATAAAATTCGTTTGAAACCGAGCAAAACAGATATGTTTATAATCCCATTAATAACATAAAGATATACTGAAGAAACACTAAGAAAGTAGGCATAGGTGTAATAACCTCGTGGCTCCTCTCTCGCAGAGGGCGTCGTGCAACAAAAAAACCGCAAGAACGCATGCATGCGTGAAGAGAACAGCAGCAGCCCATAATGCCAATAATAAAATAAGAAAGTCCAGCGATAAAATCATTCATCATTCATTAGGGCTTAAAGGAAATGGACGGGATAGCGCGTTTATACTGTTCGCTGTTTTTCTTTTTTACGAGAGAGAAGCGAAACCTAACGATTGTATTGTCTGTGTCTGGGCGCTAACTGTTTCCAGCCACGTAAGAGCAACGGACTTTTAAACTCTTTAATTGAAGGCTAATTAAAAATCGAAGTATTTCGAGGCGCGAGCCGAGAGTGAAAAAACAAACTGGTCTAGCATGTAAAAGTGAAAATTGCCTTTATCGCTGTGTTGTGTAAGGAAATCGGCTTTTTTTTTCTAAAATGCAGGTAAAAAGCTCATTAGGCACACGACATGAACGTTTTTTTCATTCTGAAAGTATATGCGTGTGATAATTGAACATCCCTTACACAAATTATAATGTATGCATCTCTCAAAAAAAATAAATTTTAAACTAATAGCGAAATTAAATGTATATGCAAATGAAGACACTTGTTAAGTCGACACTATAAATATTAGATATAAAGTTCTAAATGATTATAGAACGTAAAATGTACACTTTACGAGGAAAGCGTCGAATTACACGAATCAGCAGGTTATTTATCTATGGTACCTCTCTTGCAAAGTAAAAATGAGACACAGAAAGAAACAGAG
>UELV01098556.1:0-24667 GCA_900490015.1 Megastigmus stigmatizans | reverse complement strand
TATATATATGTATGTATGTATGTGTGTCAGTACAATTAATTCAAAATATTTCATTATAAGGAATAAAACAAAAGGACCTAACCAATATATTCAGTAATATAACCAATAAGAATAAGAGAACATCTTCATCTATTTTTATTTTTTTTTAACTTCTAAATTATTGCTTCTAGTCGATTTAGGGTTCTTATTTAAGTTAGCATTAATTTCTATAAGACTCGATTTTAGCTTAGATGCTGTATCAAAATTCAAAAATTCATTTAATTCCTCAGTAACGCTTAATTCTTTTGAGACTACATTAAGTCCAGGACTGCTATTAGATGACGATTTTGATGTTGGTTGTGAACACTGTTGACCGTTGGTCCTCAAAACAGGCGATTCGTTCTTCAAATGATGTTTATGTTGTATTTCATTCTTGTTTACAGCTACAACGGTACTGTATTTACTCAGCAATTCATTCTTCCTTTTCTGTATAAGCGATGGAAAGTTTTCTATAGTTCTCCTCGGAGCATTTTCCTTTTCAAGATTTCCAAATACTAGTTTTTTGGCGTCAATGTATGGTAAATTGTCATAAGCCATAAGGATCTTGACCTTCAAATTTAATTTATAAACATTGCCACTTTTGTCGATGCTCTTATGCGCTTCCTTGCAATTTATACACGTTGGTGTGGCACTTTTGCAAGGCTCACCCTCATGATTCAACTCTCCACAATTAAAACAAATCTACTTGCCTTTGCAAGTTCTACTGGTGTGACCAAATCTAAAGCATTTGAAGCACTGTAGAGGTCTAGATACGTATGGCTCGACATGACTTCTGACCTTGAAGAGGTCAATTTCGCTAGGACGAACTTGACCTAGAAACGTAACGATAATCGTTTGACTTGGAATCCACTTGTTACTTTCGTCAGTTGAAAATCTATTTATGCGATTCATTCTTTTAACACCAATTACTTTAACGTTAGATGAAATAGAGACAAGAAGTTCCTCTTCAGACAAGCTGGTGTCAACATATCTAATAAGACCTTTTCTAATTTGTCTGTGGCCCGGAACAAATACTTCTAAGCCATGTTTACATGATTTTTATCAGAGATCAGTCTATTTGCTTCGTCTAAATTTTTAAAAATTACCTCAACTCTAAATTTATCCTTTCTGATAATATTGTCAATTTGCTTATACTCCTTGAAAAGAACGCTTCCAACCTTATAAGGATTGAGCGGTTTACTGTCTTGTTTGATTTTTTTTATCCACACGCCGTATGGCCCTTTGTTGTGTTTATCAAACTTATATACGATGGCAAGCGGCACTGTGATTGGACCCCTACTCAACTGTCGTTTTCAAATTTTCCGAATCGAGAAAGTCACTTTTGTCTTTAATTCTTTTATTATTGTTCATGTAAGCAACTTCACTAGAGCAACAATTTTTGGAAACATCATCAGTGAGTTTCCTTTTGCTACTCCCTGCTTCAAAGTCCATTATTTCCTCCGTGGAAGATTTATTAAAGTGGGTAGCAAAGCTACTCTTTTCGTTAGGTTCCATTATCTGATCGTAGCTATACCCGCAAGGCGGAAGCTGGTTAAATAAAGACACTATATCAAGAGTTCAGTATAATTCAAAGATCGCACAAAGAACAAAAAAGAAACAACAAAACACCGCCAAGAGTTGAATAAAAACGCTCACTCATTCAACAAAACAAACACAAAATCAGCTAAGTACCTCACTCTCTCGTGGTCTTTCCCGCGCGAGTAATAATTATTTAAATATATTTTTATTTGGCCTTTATAATACATATATATAGCCAGAGCGCGAGTAATAACACATGATGTGGGGACTAGCGCCCCTCCGAGCTTCTTGGAAAAGGATTGGGGGAAGCGGCGGAAGAGCGAGAGAAAGGAGAAAATTTTGTCAGTCGCTGCCCAGCGAGTCTGGTTGCATGATCTCGTTGTTTGCGAGAAAGATTATAAAGAACAATAAACTAATTATTAAATCATAATTTTAGAGTTCTGCATTATTCCTCGTCCTCCTTGCACTGGTTGACCCTGTTGGAGTGGAACCAACTTCTCGGGAGATTTCCCGACGCTAATCTCCACAATGAAGTATCGCGTGGCGTTATCTCGCGGCCAATTCGGAACTAAAACTTTTGATCCCCTGTCGGCTGTCGCCCATAGGAAAGAGCCGTCTATAAGCGTCTATATATTCGTTGGTCGGAGTCCAGCGTCCGCACCGGAAGACCATGGCTAATAGAGTCCCTTGCGCTAATTAGATTCTGAGCGGAAATCGTAGTAAAATGACAGCCTCCGGAAAGCCGGCTATACTCTTGATAGCACTGACTCTACACCTTGTTAGGTAGAAGATTCTCAATAGACAATTCCCTATACCTATGGATATAATACTGCACCCACAATATTTAAATATGAAGTAAAAGCTACTTACGCCCACAATGATTAATTGTACAAAAATTAAATATTTTAATCTCACAAATAATTTATACAACTATAAAATTATTATCATTATAAATCAATAATCATAAATAATTTTTTCAACTTTTTTTTAATATTATAAACTTTGGTTTTCACGTTCTCAATTAAATGAGAATAATATTATCTAGAATTATGATCAATATATAAATTAATGATTATTCTCACATAACTAATTCTATACTTTTAATAAATTTTAAATTACTGAAAATGTATTTTAATGTCTGATATTTAAATGAAAATTTGTGATATTGGAAGTGTCACAATAAAATATTTACTCAAAAATCTGTAATAGATATGGTCTGATTCTATTCCCACATTTTAAATAGTAACGCGAAACCGCGAATCAAAAAGTTATGATAACAACTCCAGCGCCATATTGAAACTCCCACACTGGAATGTACGGACATTCAGCCGCGCCACCGCCACGTCTCCACACTCCCAAGACCTTTTCCTCGATGGCAGCGGTTTCTTGTTTGGGTCCGCCGCGTACACAATAAATTTTAACACACAGATCCGAGACACCTGCTGCAGGGAGTTAACGCGGACGTGATAGAGTGGAAGCTTTGAAAAATGGTGCGTATCGCAAAGGGTTAGGCGGCTTTTGGTGCCTTGTATTGACGCATTGTGCAACAATCGGCGATTCTTGCTGCGGCTGCTGTTGGCTGTTACTACTTGGACTGCTGCAATCTGACAATCGAGTCATGAGCAACATGTCAACACGCCTTTTTACTTTCTTCCTCCTATATTCTAGCTTTTTAATCCATGACTAATCTGCCAATCTGTTCTGTCAAGAATCGCGAAGTTGAGTTTCATTTTTCGAACACCTGCATAAGAAATTTTGCTCCAAAAAATGGTTTGTTTTGATATGGCACGCAAGAGTGTTATGGGTTATGTTTTTTGGAAACGTGGTTCCATTTAAGTTTTATAATTGTTGAAATACATCTGCTAGGATCGAAAAAATTAATTTTTTTATTCAACTTAGATTTGTTGTTTCAGCCGCTGAGACTGGACATCAAGCGTAAACTGACTGCGAGGTCAGACAGAGTAAAATGTGTGGACCTTCACCCTACAGAGCCATGGATGCTCTGTTCGCTGTACCAGGGAATTGTAAATGTTTGGAACCATGATTCCCAAACCTTAGTGAAAACATTTGAAGTGTGTGATCTGCCTGTAAGATCGGCAAAGTTTATACCAAGGAAAAATTGGGTTGTCACAGGATCAGATGACATGCAAATTAGAGTCTTTAATTACAATACTTTGGAACGAGTTCATTCTTTTGAAGCTCACAGTGACTATGTCAGATGTATTGTTGTTCATCCCACGCAACCTTTTATCATCACGAGCAGTGGTTTGTATTTAATTGAACCGTTTTTATATTTCCTAATTATCTATCACACACTAAATATGGAAGGTACAGGATCTTTATTTTTTAAATGCATATTTTGATAAAATAAAATTTATGGTCTTGTATACATTTATTTTTATAAGATATTTTATTTATGAATTTAGAATTACCAATATTCAATAACTTATAATTATAGTTTCCTTCTAATGTTCAATAAAATGTTAAAAAAGTATGTGTTAGAATAAAACTGAATTTTTAAATTGTTTAAAAGAAACTTAATCTCCTACTGATTAAAAAATTTGAAGTTCATTTTATACCTTTCATTTGAAGTTCATGATTCAATTTAATAAATAATGATGATAAAAATGTAATCAATACATTACATTGAATAATCATATATTTAATTTAAACAAATTTATTTCAGATGATATGCTCATAAAATTATGGAACTGGGAAAAGTCTTGGCTGTGTCAACAAGTATTTGAAGGCCACACTCACTATGTCATGCAGATCGTTTTCAACCCTAAAGACAATAACACTTTTGCCAGTGCATCCCTTGACAGAACAGTCAAGGTCTGGCAATTGGGTTCTACCACAGCAAATTTCACCCTCGAGGGCCATGAAAAAGGTGTTAATTGTGTGGACTACTACCATGCAGGAGACAAGCCCTATCTTATATCTGGTGCTGATGATCGATATGTCAAAATTTGGGATTACCAGAACAAGACGTGTGTTCAAACCCTCGAGGGTCACTCACAGAACATCTCAGCTGTCTGTTTCCATCCAGAACTACCCATAGTTCTGACTGGTTCTGAAGATGGTACTGTCAGAATCTGGCATGCTGGTACGTACAGGCTTGAATCGACGTTGAATTATGGTTTTGAGAGAGTTTGGACAATTGCGAGTATGAAAGGATCGAACAATGTTGCCATTGGATACGATGAGGGTAGCGTTATGGTGAAGGTCGGTCGCGAGGAACCCGCAGTCTCAATGGATTCGTCAGGTAAAAATCGGTTGCGATAATACTTTTCCTTTATTTTAAATGATTTTAACTTTGAGATAAACCTCTATTTTCTAAATTTAGGTGGCAAGATTGTTTGGGCTAAGCACAGTGAAATCCAGCAAGTGAATCTTAAAGCCCTTGGCGAAGAGGCTCAAGATGGAGAGAAATTGCCATTGGTTGTAAAAGACATGGGAACTTGTGAAATCTATCCACAGACTATTCAACACAATCCAAATGGAAGATTTTTGGTTGTATGTGGTGATGGAGAATACATTATCTACACATCAATGGCACTTAGAAATAAGGCTTTTGGACAGGCCTTTGAATTTGTATGGGCTTCAGATTCCAGTCAATATGCAGTAAGGGAGAGTTCTACTACTGTCAAAGTATTTAAAAATTTCAAGGAAAAGAAGAGTTTTAGACCAGATTTTGGAGCTGATAGTATTTTTGGTGGATATCTGTTGGGAATCTATTCTAGCTCTGGGCTCTCGTTTTATGATTGGGATTCATTAAAGCTCGTACGACGCATCGATATCCAACCAACTCACGTTTATTGGGCAGAAAATGCCTCACTTGTTGCACTCGCCACAGCCGATCAATATTTTATTCTTAAGTATCGAGCTGAAACCGTCCAAGCAGCCGCTGAAAATGCTGAAGATATCGAGGATGCATTCGAGGTATTTTTGAGTACATTTTACTAAATAGTCGACTAAATAAATTCTTGTATATTTTCTTAACACAAAGCTTATTATTTTTCAGATGATCGCTGAAATGAGCGAAGTAGTTAAAACTGGCCTTTGGGTCGGTGACTGTTTTATTTACACAAATAGCGTAAATAGAGTGAATTATTTTGTAGGAGGAGAAGTTGTGACTATATCTCATTTAGACAGGCCAATGTATTTGCTCGGTTATGTACCCAGGGATAACCGATTATATTTGTGCGACAAGGAATTGTCGGTAGTTTCCTATTCACTATTATTGTCTGTATTAGAATATCAAACTGCAGTAATGCGAAAAGACTTTGACACAGCGAACAAGGTGTTGCCAACAGTTCCGAAAGAGCATCGCACAAGAGTCGCTCATTTCTTAGAAAAACAGGTAAAATTAACACATTTTATGTCATATCATCAGTTACAATTCATCATTTTTTTTAAACATAAAAGAAAATCTTTGTTAAAAATAGTTTTATCGAAAAACCATTTCTTAAATTTTTATGAATTTACAAAAAATTAGCTGACTAAAATTGGCTCTTTTCAGTACCACCTAATAAATTTAAGTCGTTTACATAATTTTGTTTTCATTTTTCAGGGTTTCAAAAAGCAAGCTCTTGCAGTATCAACAGATCCTGAGCACAGATTTGAACTGGCACTAGCTCTAGAAGATCTCGACACAGCACACGAACTAGCCAAGGAAGCGAATAGTCAACAGAAATGGCGTCAGCTTGCATCGTTGGCAACGCAACAAGGAAACCTTGGCCTTGTCCAGGAATGTTTACACAAAGCCGAGGATTTCGCTGGTCTTCTTCTTTTGGCTACGAGCACGGGCAATGCGAACATGGTTGAAAAATTAGGTAATGCAACAATATCCTACTAAATAATGAAAATTTGAATTTATTTTTTTAAGAATTACTTTTTACATGAAAAAGTTATATTCTTGAAAGAAAACAATATTTCTTATCTATACATACTAAATTATTCTGAATATTCAATGTATGAATAAGATAATTCTAATTTAATTAGCAACGTCGTCCGACGAATCGGGCAAGAACAACATCTCATTTCTGTCCTATTTCCTGCTGGGCGACATCGACAAGTGCCTGGATATTCTCATAAAGACCGATCGAATACCCGAAGCAGCATTTTTTGCGAGAACATACGCGCCTAGTAAAATGCCACCCATCGTTAAAATGTGGAAGGAGAAATTGTCGGCCGTTAGCGAAAAGGCAGGCCAAAGTCTAGCAAGTCCAGATCAGTATGAGAATCTGTTTCCAGGATACAGGGAATCTTTGGAAGTAGAGAAGTACATGAGGGAACAGTATAAGAAGCGAATCCCAGCGTCGAAGTTTACCACGTTAACAGTGAGTAAACAAACGTTAAAAATTAAAACTTATTAAATTAAAAGGATTATAAAAATGTGGCATTATTCTTGTAGCCAAATATCAAACGAAATGCTAAAGAGGAGATGCTAGAGGCTGCAGGACCCTCTGGTGTGAGTCAAGTCAAGGAGGATCAGTCGCAACCGGTGGCTGGCGAGGATATTTCTAACGTCGCGCAAAGACTGATGGACGTCGATATCAATGAGAAGTCGAGGAGAAAATCAAGCACAGATGCGGTACCAGTTGAAAAAGCAGTTAGCCATACATCGAGTACTTCGAGGCCTTTGACAGTCGACGACGACGATTTGGACCTCGATTTGGAAATCGATGATAATATCGACACGAGCGTGAGTTGATTTGATTCATATTACTATACTATTGGAGAAGGAGAAAAGGTAATCATTGTTTACATTAAGTAACTGTATCATTGAAATCGAGGACTGAATTTGATGGTAAAAAAAATATTTTTGGTCTGTTTAGAATTTAACGGAATAAATTAATAATTTTCATTTTGAAAATCTGTTTACAGTTAACAATAATATAAAAAATTGTATATAGCTAATTTATAATTGTTATAATTTTTATGCGAGTCTCTGTTTTTACAAATTATTTATTTTTGATAGATAGCTAATCTTGTTTTAAGTCTCGGATTATGAAATTTCGAATATTTCTAAGACAAAATTAAATTCATCAAATAAACTAATGAAAACCGAAATAACTTTCTGCACTTGAATGCGGCGTGACTTTATTTGGCATGCTGACGTTTGCAAGCACAGATACCATGGAACGGCTGAAGTAAGTCGAACATTCTGCAACCGATCTCACGTATAGTGGACGCCTTCACACGTACAAGCATATATAATATATACATATGCATCATTAGCATATATGGCTACGTCCGTTGCACCCGTGGGTAAAACAAGAAGTCGGTATAATACATGGAAGGGCGAGAGGGAGAGGGTAGGGTGTTGGAGAGAGCACTAAAGCGCCCATTATCCGATTGTTGTACGTAACGAGAGCCGTCATAATACATGAACGCGCGCACCAGATCGAGCTCTGCGCGCATATGAGCTAATTACGAGAGCGCTTGCACTTTACCCGAGACAGTTTCTCTCTCTCTCTCTCTCTCTCTCTTTCTCTCTTCTCTCTTTTTTTTTGCTCGATGGGTTTCGGTGCGCGTATATACGTATACAAAGACTCCAGGGATCTTTTTTTTTTCCTACCCGCTGATTTTACGCGGGGTTAACGATCCAATTACCGACGGCAGTTCGCCTATACGGACGCTACGATATTTGTTGCGCGAGAAAGTTCAACAAACAGCTTAAGCACTGGGCGCGTAGATGCAATGCGGTAGAGCAAGTAAGATTGGAAATGTAGAGTAGAAGTAGAGTTTACTCATCCCTGTATTCTCGTACAGTTAATTTTTAGTGAAAGAAATCGAATTTCATTTACCGTGTTTTCGGAATTCGTTTTTTTTTTCATTATTAACTATTTTACGGCTTCACGGTTGTTCTATGTATTGTGTATAATAAAAGTTTTTTTTTTAATCCTATACGAAATGTTCTTATAAATGTTCGGTTTAATTATAAAGCTGCAAATCCACGACTAAGTCGCGCGAGATTTATAATTCCATGTGTTCGCCACTTGCTTGGAAATAACGCTACGAAGTAGGTATTAATATACGGACTTCGGAATTCTAATCCCTTTCCCCTGTAGCATTTGGTCCCTTTTTTGCAGATTCTCCTCTCTTTTAATGCCCCTTTCGAGTCATTCGTTCAACTCTTTGATTTTTCAATCGTAGGCGAAAATAATTTTAGCAGATTTTTCAATGCAATGGTCTATTGTTGGCAGTACAAATGTTTACAATAAATTAATAAAGTAAACTTGGTTGTATGCTTCTTATAAAGACCAATTGTAAGTCGATGTAATAAAGTTTAAGGAAAATGATTTCAAGCGCGTAAGAAGATACTTATACAGAAATAATTGATCGATAGGTTGAAACGAAGAGGATGAAGATGCATTTAATTGGGCAATGGCTTACTAGGCTATGAAATACAGGCGCGCGTAATTCTAGAAGGGTATTGCATTACTAAAACAGACAGGCCTCGGGTCTTGGGATTTAGGGTACTTGACTTGTATAATGTGTTTTATAGACGTACTTTATCCGCTTGCAGCGATGCTAAGTTTTAATCTAGTACGGAGAAAATGAACACATAATTAATGTTTTTTTATCATATATTTTTTTAATCTAAAATTAATAAAACTATCTCTTAAACTACAATAATACAAATAATTTAAAAATTATTATTATTATCTCAAATCACTATAGATAACGAAAAATAAATATTTCAATATTTGTTATAAAATTTCGATTTATACTACACATATATATATATATCGGAGTGAGAGATAAAGCGGAAATGTTCGAGGAAAAAATAGAGTATCGGGAGTTCACGAAAAGACGGAGATGACGGATTTCGAAAAGTCCGCCCGGAGCGTGTATTGTTATGGAAACAACTCCGCAAACAAAATATAGTTGACTAATGCGAAATAAACACCGATGAAAAGGGATATAGAGACAAGCAAACGAGCCAAGCGGTAAAAGACGTATACCCCCATGGGAAAGTTCATGTCTACCTCCATATTTCTCTTGTATTTTGTTACATTTCTAAGGGTTTAGTTCTGTAATAATGTTTGTAAACTTTAGCAAAAGTATATTGTTGCATTAAGATGTTTTTGTTTATTTTATACTTGCACTCGATTTTAGAGGATAATATTTGTAGTTGTAACAATTTTTGCTGTACATTATTTTTCATTCAATTAGATCAAAATTAGAATAAATTAATCCACCCATTATTTTGGTAGCTTATATGTAGTATATTTCGAAATTTTATCGAGGCATAAAATGAATGATCTATATTTTCAAACGAGAAAAACAGCAAGTCATAAATTATCTTAAAAGCTCACACCTCATGTCCACCCTTGATACGTTAATTTTTAAATTTACAAACAAGCTCTCTCGAATGCTTGCCAAACACGTCATCTCGATGAAAATACTATTATTGAAAAATCATAATTTGATTTAGAAAATAACGATCGTAAATCATCGCGCTTTCATATTTCTCTATATCAACCTAATATAACTTTGATATTATAACCGCTTGCTAACTCCATGTAAAAGTATAATAAATTAGTTATTTCATAATACATTGTGTCGGTTTCTCTGTTTTTTTTTCTTTTGCGCTCTACAAAAATATTTTGAAAGTAATGCGAACGTTGATTATTCAACAGCAACACACTTTTAAAACACATCGAAATATAAACTCAATATATACATTTTACAAACAATAATACAATGTGTTGTGTGACATGTTTTCAGGACGTGAATCTGGATGATGACATACTGGACGATTGATGAGGAGGAGCGACACACCAAAACACCATAGAAGCAAGGCATAAAAGAAACGAGAAAAAAAAGAGACAGTAACAAAAAGTGCACCTACCCTGCGTTTTTTAAGGATACATTCGTTTTTACCGCAACAGTCATTCCTCGCGCGGAAAATGAAGCAAAGCCAAGAGTAAAGAAAAAATGTAAAATTTAAAAATCAAGCAATTCTATTGCTTTCCTCTCCTAATACACATTGGAGATCAACGGAGCATCAAGTCGTACGAATAATTTTGTAAATTAAGTGACATTGCGAAAAGGGCTTGAAAGAAAAAAACAATAGAAGGACGAGAGAGTGAGTGAAAAGGATCGAAAGAAGATTGTCGTACATATAGCAAAGGAGAGACAGCGCCGCGGCTTCTCATGAATCAAATTTGTGGCGCTGTCCTTGCTTTGCTCTAATTTTGTGTCTTATATTACGATGTATCTCCTTTTTTTATTAAAAAAAAGAAAGAAAGAAAACAATTCAAGCGGATGTCACACAGAGTGCACGACATAGAAATGTTACGCGCAGCGCTTTGCAAGCCGCGCGATTTATTAATTATTACTTTAAACAATTGAATATAATGGTTATGAATATTATATAATAAATGGAGGCACGAGAATGGACATTTCTCGGGCTTTTCGCTATAAAACAAAACAAACGAGTGCAAGTTCTATTATTTCTCTTCATTCCACGGCCGAGACGCTATCCTGTATTATTTCCTTTTTACTTTGTGTATTTGCTTAATTATTTTTTCGCAATGTTTACTAGAATATTATATATATGGCCATTTAAGGATTTTGTGGGACATACTTAGAGAGAAGTAAATCTTACAAAGCATGGAATGAACAGTTTTTTTGAATAGGTAGTTGAGTTTGCTTATATGTGAATTTTATCTATATTAAATCAACTTTAAGAGAGTAACGAAATCGTGATTTTTTATGAATTATTATATTCTTGTCATTTTTAATAAAAATCTTAATGTATATTTATTTTGTTTCATTAATTTGTTCAGTGTTCTGCATGGATATCTGTTATTTTTATTTCTATAGTGTATAAATTTTTGTAACTCATAGTTCAAAGAAGGTCGCATGTTCTGAAAACTGATATTACTTAACAACTTATTATTATATATATTAATATTGTACGAAATTTTTTTTATCTTACTAATATAATCTATAACTGACTATTAGACTATTAAAATCACAGCAAATGACCGTCTAAGTGGAAAGCAATTTTCCATCTTGCCTAAATTGAAACGCAGCCTCAAATAGTGATTTTCTTTTTCCGTAAATGTACAGTGTAAAACACACTAATGATGTAACATTCATTCCAGTATCGAAAGCTCTAAACGTACTCTTTAACCAGTGTTTAACTAAAATTAGATGCGATCCTAATTTAAAACTTGTAAATAAAGTGACGGGTTGCGCTAGTAATAAGGAACACCGAGCTTTTTAGCAAGTTCAGCTTCCGACGAAAGTAATAACAAAAGGCCGTCCGTTCGCATCTGGCGATTATTATCGTCGAGTCCAAATTAGAATGTAATGAGCGAGAGAGAGAAGGATTTCGCGACGTGTGGTCGAGAATGGCAGAGCGCGAAAACTGAACATTTAGCACGAGCGCCTACGTGACCGAACAGCAAAATATTCAAGCCGATCGTCGTCGCTTCGAATCGATGGGGAGAGAGCCGCAAGCGTGTAAAACTCACACGAGGTCAGGAGATATTTCGTTATGTACCCATTGTTCAAGACGTTGGAGGATGAAGTTTTATTTGCCTTTTGACCAGTTGACTAGTGGAAAAGGCATTTTCCGTGGAGAATGAAAATTTCATTTCAATGTATTTTTGCAATGTTTCTCAGTACTTGAAGCAAAAAGCTTTTTGTCCGAGAAAACAAGAGATAAAGGTTTTTAATACTCAATGTTCAACTATTTTGTTTGTTATCGTTACTTTATTATCGTTAAATATTAACAATCAAAAATTTACTACCTACTTATTCAATTAATAAAACCTAAAGTAACAATAATTATACCTAAAGTACATCATTTTGTAATATTATATACTTTATAAAATTACGCTAAAATCACTTCAGATCTTTACAATATCAAACGCAACATCTACAAGCTATTAATCGTCTAACTTATCGCATCCAGATTCTCAACCGAGCAAGAATAACTTCATTAGAAGGCAAATGCGCAGAACAAGGTGACACAATTAATTTCGGAAAAGGATCAAAACAAAAAAAAGCGTAAAAAGGAATCACATCTTTTTTACTCAGCTTGCGCATCCCTTCTCGCAAGGCGAATCGAAAGAAAGCTCGTAGGACGATTCTCTTGGCGGCGCCCGACATATGATGATATGCCTACAATATACAAAAATAGAAATAGCTCGTCCTCTCTCTTCTACAGTCGAGAGTGACACTCGATTACAAATTGCCCGCGTCATTGCTCGCGACTTTAAACCACTTTTTTCTCCCTCGTGAGCGTCGCAGAGGCGAGAAAGTGGCACTGGAAGAGAGAGAGAGAGAGAGAGAGAGAGAGAGAGAGAGGAGCTCTCGACTATATGCCCCCGCGATTAACTTACCACACGTCGCTCGCGACGCGAATAGATATGTTGGAGCTCGTCGCTGGATGCGTAAACTTTTATATTTAAGAGTCGCTGCGGCTCAAAGAACATGAAAAACGATACTAATCGCAGCCGCGCGACGAGCTAGTGTGTGTCTACCCTATTATATACGAGAGATGACTTTTTTTCGTTCTCTCTTCGCGCCTCGCTTCAAAAGATTTTCGGTAGCTTTTTACGCCTGCGGATGCGCCAATTTGTAGACGGATGCATTTTAGTTATTTAATGACTGAGGTATATATACGGGTTTTCTTTCTTCTTTGCTTTTTAATTATTGTACGAGCGCTTTGTGGCTGTATTTCGTTTTATTTATAAAATGTTATCGGTTTGTTTTCTCACAGCTTCATTTGCATGTGTATTTGTGTAGTTTCCTTAAAATAATAAACTTTGCATTTATACTTTGCGTCCTAGCAGTTTTTAATTATTTGTAATAATAATTATGTATATGGAATGATGAATCTTGTAATACAGGTATCCATATGTTTCTTTTGTAAATAAATGAAAAACATTCTTAGTAAAAACATTTTCTATTAATTTATATTTCTCTATAAGTAAATAAAACCTAATCAAAATATTATCTTTCAATTATTTATGCAATTTATCTTCATTTGTTATGCACACATTGACAAAGATGAATAACAATCCACAACACTTTTCGGGTACACGCTTAATAGTAAAAAACATGCAGACATATTCATATGATAAAAGATAATTCACGTCTTATTTACTTCAGCTTTGAGAAGCATTTTTTGATGTCCGTCGTAACAATACATTAGTTTTCGGATTATTAAGATTTTTGCATACGGTAATTCGTGGTTTTATTTCCAATTATAATTATGACTCTAAACTTATATAATTTTTTTTAACAATTTTGATAAGTGAAACATTTAACTTTATCTTTCTAAAAGTTTGTAAGCTTATAGTAGTTCCATAAAATAAGCCTTCATATCACAATAAACTGCCAAAGATTTTTCTATCAGTCTTACAGTCTAATCAATATTAATGTGTAATCAGATTGCCGTATGCAAAAAATGGGCAATCTGATTGCCCATTAATATTGATTAGACTGTAAGACCGATAGAAAAATCTTTGGCAGTTTATAGTAGATAACAGTCGACATCAGTAATATTTCTTAATGTTCATATCACAATATTAAAGCAACTATGCTTAGGCAATCTAAGTACATCTACTTTGGTTAACCTACTTCTGTGCAATCAATGTCTTAATATCTTCATTTGATCAATCTTCATTTGATTCTTGCTTTATAAATATAGCAACAATCATCTATTTTTGTTAATATGACTAGAATTAGCAGAATCAGTCATATTTTATGTAAGTTCCACCATATTTTTTCAAATTAAAGTCTCGAGAACTAAGCTTAATGACACGACCGATCTGAGCTTTAAGAAAAAATAATCTTTTTATTTTTATTGCTCCCATTCCTTCTTTGTCTGGTTTAATGTTTTAAAAGTTCTATAGCTTAGTCTAGGTTGTTCAGCATCCTGTAACAAAATTAAATTATTCATTACTCTAGCAGTATAATGGTATTTACTCGAACAATTAAAATTACAATTTTATAATAGTTATAGCATTGATAAGATTAACTAATATAAGTAGGTACATAGTATTTTAGTAAACTATTTTCATTTTAAACTATACTACATTTTATAAGCAACATGCACTATATAACTACGTATCATATTTAAATTAAAAAATCATTATCTTGAATATTTCCAAATACTCTATTAATAGATGCATGATAAAATGATTAAAAAAAAAAATAGTTACATGCTTCATCGCCTCGAATGACAGAGGATCATACTTCGGCGAATTTGGTGCTTTTGACTCGTTCAACTGTTTTGATTGTATTAATCTTTCTGATGCTTTTGATAGTCTACTTGCAATGGGAATTTTTTTAGGAATACGATAAGATTTGTTGAATAGTGAATAATTGTACTCGGCTTCTACAATAACTTCTTCGACACAATCCTGGGGCTCAACTTTTTGTTCAAGCGTTGATTTAACGTTACGCAATGACACTGCCTTCTGCGTAGGTAACTTTTCGGAAGGCAATTCGACTATTCGTTTTTTCTCATATTTGTCATTTTGATTATTTAATAATGAAGCTTTCTTCTGAGGAGATAACTTGATGGAAGGTAATGGTGTCTGTGCAATTAACTTTAGCGAAGGCGAATTGTCGTGTCGATTGTTTTGGCATACACTGCTCCGTTTATCAAATAATGAAGCAGTGTTCAGCTTAGTTAACTTTATGAAAGGCTGCGCCGTCTGTGCAGGTGACTTTACGGAAGACGAATTGAACACTGAATTTGTGACGTATATGTCACTTCCATCGTCGGACGATGACGCTACCTTATTCGTAGGTGAATTCGCGGAAAGATTGGCCTTTTGATTTTTCTTATATTCATTAGCCAATTTGGCAATTAATTGTGCAATTGCGCTTCTCTTACGCACAATAACGTCATCGTCGAACCAATCTGTCAGATTTTTGAACGGTAGACTGTAGTCTTTAATCGGATCCTGTCGATACAGAGATTATATACAATTCGTATAAAAAATCAAACTAATTCAAAATCGGGCAGAAAATATTATTGGACCTTACCTTAAAAAAGCTTTCTACGAATTGCAACACGTACAATCCGCAGTCGCTGAGATTCAATTGTTGTGGAACTTTAACCTGTACAGTTGGTAAAACTTCGCTTGAGAAGTCTTTCTCCGAATGCATTTGGGCGCGGTATTCACAAACCAGATACTCTCTCAGTATCGAAATTGGACGTTTCTTTTGAGTAATAGGCATGATAGAATCGAAAATTAATATACATGGCCTGAAAATCAATTTATTTATAAAAAAAATCATTTTTCATGTTAAAACCAAGCCAAGCTTATGATAAAACCGATTTTAAAACTATACTAAAAAGAAGAAATAAAAAGGACTGATTATCGATCCGATATGGACCCAGTACAAGTCAATGCTTTCGTAAAGCTACCGTCAAACAATATGTATATTAAGTGCTAACTATCGTGGAATTGCCTCGAATAATGCAAATCGATTTATTATAATCGGTCAAGCCGTCATTCCGATGTACATACACGCATAGATAGAAAAATATATAGAATGGAACTAAAAATCTCTTGATTCTGTATCTTACCTTCTGGCTTCATCATCCTCAAGGAAGCAATCACCCGATTTTGAATCGACGTGACCAACCAAATATGGAAAACAAATAATTACCAAAAACCAATGGAGCCTAAAATATTAAAAAAAATATATATTATAAGTAGAAAATGATGCTTATCATAATTGTTAGAAACGCTAAATAATTTTTTATATTTTTTATTTTTTTCTATATTAATTTAGACTTGTGTTAAAATATACACGTTTACGCACTATTTAAGTTTCTTATATAAAAATTTTTATTATAAAAATAATGTGCTACTTTAATCTGAGCTGAATCCATAAATTTGTACCTTTTTCGGTTTATGTATAAGAACTTAACATAAGCAAATCAACATTATTGATTAAAAGTGCACAAAAACAAAAACAGATACTTATTCAAATAACAAAAATATACTCACGACTTGTTCACCGGTATAACGATGAAATCCTTTTCGAATATGTTGACCTGTTTAGTCCACCTCTGCACTCCCAAATGCCTTTTTTGTGCAGCCAGGTCTTCGTCCGTCGTTTTGCCATTTCCGCACCACACATTGGCATTCGCTAGCCGCGTGTAAAAGTGCGAGCTAAATGTGTAAGTTCGTTGCCTATCTACCGGCGACACAACGTCTTCCATCAAATACTTAATGTAGAAGTCTATTATGACATCGTTTAAAAATTGCTCTTTACGCAAACACTTGTAATCCTCCTTGTGGATGCTTATGCATCCTTTCATCGGCGTTACTGGATAAATTGCTATACTGTAAAAGCGGCAGAATTATGTTTTGGTTACTAGATGATTGTTATTATGTATAAATACATAATATTCTAATGAATCTCATATATTATTGACAGTTGTTCAATTAAAATACATAACTTACATGGATGATTTGTCTGAAGATTTTGTATTCTTCGTTGACGAACTTTTTTCACTCTGTAAGCAATTAAAAAAATACTATTACATAAGAATTGACAAAGACTGAACACCGATATACATCGGTTCATAATTTAGTAGTCGCTATAATAAACAAAAGCATTATTTAAAAATTTATGGAAATATTTAAGTAGTAAACTGCATGCATGATGTATAAATAAAAGTAATAATAAGTGATAATTATTCGAATCTTTAGTATTCGCGTTTTTAAATAATATTTACATTTTTATATAAATCGAAATGCTATATATATATATATGTTCCAATTATCAAATGATTTAAGAAACTTCACGGAAAAATCAATTATAGACTAATTTTCTTGAAATTGAACATAAACGTTCTCTATGAAAATGCTATATGCATAGCCATTTTTCAAAATAGGGGTACCGGACCTAAATTTTGAGATATCGAAGTCAGAAGTTGCGGCTTTTAACACAGGATTCCTATACTGAACAGTTTTTACACGATATTTTTTAAACTTTGCAGTGTCAATTATAGACAGATTTTTACGAAAAACTAGTATGTCATACTAAACTTAAAAAGGAATAGATGCACAAAAAAATTATCAGAACTTGCGGTACCAATTTCAAACATACTGCAGTTGA
This sequence comes from Megastigmus stigmatizans, assembly GCA_900490015.1. NCBI lineage: Eukaryota > Metazoa > Arthropoda > Insecta > Hymenoptera > Megastigmidae > Megastigmus > Megastigmus stigmatizans. Next base: position 6,991 of record UELV01098556.1, on the reverse strand, counting down.
AAGATATGTTATAATGTTACAAGTATATCTATATTATGGTACAGTCTGTACAAAAGTATATGATGCACTCGCTTTTTTTTATATTTATATGAATTTTACACTGTTTATTATTATTTTAGTATTTTGCGGTACATAATTAATAGATTTTATTAACAACCATGCAATTTAACGATGACTTGTAAAGAGAATCAAACTTTTTGATCGTGCGGCTCCGTGAACGGCCTTAAAGCACGCAAAAAATGAAATAGCTAAGAAATCGAATTTGTCAAAATAGGGATGTAGAATATTATCATAAAATTCTAAATATGATTATAAATTGAAGGCATACTTTGGGTTTGTCCTCCGGGGAAACCAAATCCACTACCATATCACATTCGTCCGATCTTTAAAATAAACATTATTTTGTTATTCGAAAGCAGATAATTTACATGTTATTGAAAAAAATAATAAAAATCTTACGGTGCGTCATTCTCATCGTCGTTGATATTAACTGTAACGTCGAAATCAACTGCATCTTTGTCTATAACACTCATCTCGTCATCTTGAGGAGTATCCAAGTGTAATTGAATTAAATAATCATAATCACACCATGGATCTTGTCGTTCACTTATCTGCATACCGCATGGTCCTTTAGTTACATAATTCTGCTCCTTCAGCCATTGACCGAGCTGCGTGTCACAAAACATAGAATTTTATTTGTGAAGAAAGTAAATACTTTAATTGGTGTAAAAAAATTAGTGCAGAAAGACTGCGCTAAGTGATCCCCTAATCACCCTTCATACCAGTTTTACCGTGCCTATACAGATCGATCCGCGGGATATCAGTGATGATCCCGGTTAAAAAGTGGCCTCACTAACAAAAATATAATTTTTTTATAATTTGATAAACGACAGTATTTTAGACTTAAACCTTTCTGAATATCAATGATTTTGTTTTATATATGTATAAAAAGTTACATGTCAGTTATTTCCTATTCTTCCCTATAATTGCACGCGACCATTAAAGGTAGGAATTTTAAAGGTACGTTTTTATTTCAAGCTAGTATTGTTATTAAGAGAAAAGTATTTTTCTGAATTTTTCTGTCAATATTATTAAAATAAATCGTTTTTAAAATTTCATATTTTAAATTTCGCGCGTTTTCGATGAGAATGTTTCTGATTGATCTGGCACTAGCTGTTTGTGACATTATCGGGTGACGGGAGCATTAGTTTGTAAAATTGAGCATGGTTAAAGGCTTATAAGGTATAAATTTTGTCCTGTTGAATTTATAATTTAATTCAAGTTGTATAAAGTTGGGCCTTACTTAAGCTCAAAATTGACGTCTGTCTCAAAATCGGGATTCGTTGCGATTAAAGATTAAAGGCTTTCTTAGTATTTGTAAAAATACTAATGCTCGTGCTAATGCGAGCATATTTGATCATTTGAAGCCCTTTTCCACGCTAAATTTTATAAACCAATACTTTCTTGACGTCACTAGAAACGCATTTTCATCGTAAACGCGGAAAATTGAAATATCAATTTTAAAAACGATTTATTTTAATAATGTAGAAGGAAAAAATTAAGATAAACACTTTGCTCTTGACAATAAACTATTAGCTTAAATCTTAATTCATAAAGCTGAGTGTACTTTTGAAATTTATGAATATTGTTCTAATTATTTTTAAAAGAATATTCTAAACTAAATAAGGTTTTTAGGTTAGCGATTCTGTAAGTTAAATTTATGTCAGTATTATGGCAAAAACTTCTGTGCATTTATTTATATATACATAAATCATAATTTTAAAAAATGAAATGACTAGAATTGCAATGTTGAAACCTAATTAAATTCATATTAAATATTTATTTTTCATGTTTGTAGCACGTTTGACCTTACATAGGTAGAATTCATTTCCTGTTATCTTATGCTTTACTGACTCAAATCATGTAAGTATTTATAACGACGTCTCAAATAATGCAGTATCATAAAAAGAAAAAAATAATTCTAATAGTCAACGCACTGAAATGTTATATTTAATATTTTACATAGGTATTTCGATTTTTCAAGAAAATAAAATTATTCATAAATATTTATCTTCTTTGTAATAGTAAATACAAACAACAATTATACAATGCGCGAATGCGCGGACAATTACCTTACCTACTGTACTATACACTGTGTCACATTATTTATAATTTTCGAAGTACTTTTTAAGCACTTTTTAAGCTAGTGATGATTCAACTGTGCACTTACTAACTGTAAACTACATAACCTACAAAAATAAAGTAGAGGGAATACTAGTAATCTATACCGGATTTTTTCTGAACTACTCTGTAAAAAACGTATATAAAATTCGTAATGAACTTGACGCACTCCACTAGGTAAAATGACTACTTAAGGAGTATAAAAATTACAATTTGTACAGTAAATTTATTACTCTCGAAGTAATCACTTCAACATACCTACTTCGAACATAATAAATGACCAACATGAACGTCGTAATATTAGAACAAGGCGGGGTAATTTGGTCAATGTGAGGAATATGAGAACTTTGATAAATGTTAAAAAGTTGTATATTGTAAATAATGTACTGGTGTAATCATAGAACAAAAAATATTCCATTCCCTTTTGATTACAAGTTTAAAAAATTCGGGAAATTTTCGTACCTTTTACATTCTATTTCACAAAATTTTAAACTAACAACAAAAAAACAGAAATTTATTGGGCAGGTAGGTATGCTATTTTTCTTATCGCAAATATTTTTATTCCTACCTAAATTGTAAAAGGTCATTTTGAATATTATGGACACATTACTTTTATAAGGGGTCACTCTGCGAGTCAGTCATCTAACTTCATAAAATTGCTGTCGCTTTGCACTTGGGACATACGTGTAAATTTATTGAATACCAAAAGCGCGATAAAGAACTTTTTATTTTTTAGTAAAAAATTTAGAATTTCAAATTAGTTATGACCCTATTACCCTAAGCAATGTTTGGTGCAATAAAGTAACTATGTTTCTCAGTGCCAAGCCCTATATATAATATACCCTCAGTGCGGGCTCCGTGGCCGTGCAAACGAATTCAATAAAATGCATAAATTTAATATTGATTCTATCGTTCCTTTTTTATTTCATAATGGTGAAAGGCTAGATTGATCATCATAGAAGGTCATTTATTTTTGCGACGTTTCGAGGGTGTATAACTTATACGGAGGAAAAAAATGAAAGTGAATTTTCCGTGTTTTTAAAATTTCCGATTTATAATTTTTGGCAATTTTTAGTTTTTATATTTGGTCCTTTTTAATTTCTCGGTTTTTATTGCACGTTACAGTGTTTTACGATTAACGGTTTATCAAATGAACTAAATTAATGTATTAGTATATAAGTCTTATGAGGTACGTTCTCACCACCGGTTTCTTTTTTGTGAAATATTTATCATGTATAAATAATAAGTACAATATTTTTTATTAGCCTGAAAAGGAGGGTATAAGTTATAAAAAAAATTTTTACAAAAAATAAAAGACTGTCGGTATAGCGAGAAACTGGGATAACCCATGTGCAAAAAATCAATGATAATCTAAAATAACCTAAAACCTCACAACCTCCGACTCCATCATTGTTTGACTGTAGCGCTTCCTGTGTTATTGGAAATTGGAACACTTTTTTTTATAAAAAATTATGTTAAAGTCAACGCACGTAACTGAAGAAATAATGACATTGAAGAATTGACTTAGGAGTCCCAAAACTTTTCAGTGCAATTGTACAGTGCACATAAACTCAAATTCGGCGCCAATTGCATTGCGCGTGTGCAGTACTGCGCATGCGCATTCGCTTCCGCGATTTGCAAGTTCATCGTGATTCCCTATCTACCTATATATATATAAGTAATTAATTATTTACTCAATAACTATGGCGAATTTCATAAATATGAGGTTACTTACGTAATCCACAAAAAATTACAAACGATTAGCGTTTTTTTTTTATTTGAATATCGATATAGTTATTGTTAAAACATATGATTCCCTAGTTTCTCGCTATACGTAGTTTTTTATTTTTTACAAAAAAACTGGATCCTCCGCAATTGTTTGCAATTAAGAGTGAAGTCTGCTAACGATTCCGCAATTAATAGTATTTTTTATTGCATTTTATTGAATTCGTTTGCACAGTTCAAGGAACTCTCGGTGCGGGGTAATGTGACTATAAAAAGAATTCTGAAATAAATGTTTGTTTTTTTCCCGTTATATATCATAAAAATTTATATTTTATATAGCCAAAGATGTATTCACTAACGCCTATATTTTTCTTTTGAGACTATTACCTAACCTATAAATATCGTAGCATTTAATATATTTTTAATAATTGTGAAGGGTGACCACAAAGTACCATCGAAGATAGACCTTAATATCTTCGTTGACAATACCCCGACTTCTTCTATAAGCTTCGAACGTAGTATATATATATATTCCAAGTAAATTGTAAAATCGCAATTTTTCAGGAAGTGTATAATATTCCCTAAGTATACGGTGCAGTAAAAATGAAAACAAAATTCTTTTTTACAGTGCAGACTGCAGAGGAAAGCAGTACCTATAGGGGCCTCTACTTTTGTGCTGATTAAGGTTACTTGTATATAATCGGCGTCAAAAGCTTAATGAGCACTGACGTGAGAGTACTGATGTCCTTGCTTGATTTGTTACGATATGGGTGAGAGCCAGATAGCGAAATGTGTATAGGTTTAAAGAACTTTACGTCATGTGCACGTAAGACTCCCCCCACTCGTTCTACCTCCCGCTTTCATGAATTAGTTCGAAGAAACGCTTTTACATTATAATTATTCGAAAGCATGAAGGTCAGGTCCCGTAAATTTTCAGTATACTACCTACGCATGGTACTGTTTTCAATAACGAAAAATGTCTTTACTTCCATGCTTGGTAATAAAAAATACGTGTTAAAAATCGAAACTTTGAGCAACGATTGCTCGATTTTAGTAAGCTTACAAAAGTACAGCTTTTTGTAATTTTAGCCATATATTAACAGTGCTATTTACAACGTGTATGTAGAAAGATTTAAAAAAATAATCTTATAGAAAAGTATGTATCAGTATGTGTTACTCCCTGCATAAAAGACGGCTGTTGGTATTGTTTTAAATTATATTTACATTAAAAAATTAAAATTATCATTTCCTATATAAATGTCGTTCATTACACTTTAAATTCCAATAACAGAAATAAGCATATAAAATTAAAGGTACCACGTGGATAATTGAATCAGAAGTCCAATCTTCAGGTACGCCTATTGTAAGTCGTCGTTGGTAGTTTCCTGGCAGTACCACAAGTAGTACAATATCTTTCGCTGTCATCTCTTGTGTTTCTGTATCCGTGACATTCTGCACTTCTATTGCCTCGATATCTGGCAGTTCTATTTCCACCAGTTCTATCACTTCCTCCATTTATTTTCTTGGTTCATACACTTCACTTAAAAATCTTCTACAAATCTCTTAAAGCATTGTCAATCAAGATGTGTTATTGTATTGAACTCGCCGCTGGCATCACACTCGTAACGAACACAAAAACGAACTGCAGAAAGATGTAAGAGCATAGGTTAGAACAATGTTTGTTTTCTTTTCTTCGTATATAGGTATAGGCGGAAAAATATGTTCATATAAACACTGTTCGAATAAGTAGAGACATCTACAATATTTATTGAACACTTATTGTACTCGTATATTAGTCGTATTTAAAAATTAAAATACACACATTAGTTTACTTAAGTACTAATTTTTCCAAGATATTATATGTATCATTTTAATTTTTGAAGACATTCAATTTTACGAGAAAAAAAATGTCCGCTGTGAAGTAATCATATCGACGGTTTAAAAAATATTCGATAATTCATCCCACTAGCTATTATAAACAATGCAAAATTATTGAAAAATCAAAGCTTCCTTTTTTCAATAAAATAAAAAAATCCAAATAATTATGAAATTGTACAAAGTAAATTAAGTTCATGTTGACGCAAGAAAGTCGACAAAGTAAATTGATGCTTCCTCAAAGCAGTCTTTATTTTCTAATCATCGTTGAAAAAAAATAACTATAAAAGTACAGACACAGAATCGAAGAGTATATAGAAAACAATCGGAGGTGTCATAATGATCGTCCGTTGACCTTATTTACGTTTGGGTTTGGGTTATTTATTAGGCGCTTTTTTATTATGCTCCCGCGATAGCCGAGAGTGAACAGTGAGGGCCTTATAGTTTTTAACGAGCCTGGAACTGCATCATGTAAAATTCGACCCTTTTCGAATACCGTAAAAGAAATATTAAAATCTTTAACTACGAGTGGCCATTGACGTGCCTATATTGAGAAGAGAACGTACAGGAGAGAGGAATTCTATACACTAAATGAAATTATTATTCTGTATTTTTCTGTCCGATTGCGTTTTTTTTATAATAGGTAGGTGTCACTGGAACGTAAATTATTTGGTACCTCGGTTTTCTTTTGGTAATCTGAATACTATATATATATGTTATAGGAGGAGCAAAATACCCAATAAGCACACTTTTCAGAAAAAAGAATTCTATAAGTAATCTTAGATGTCCTCAAAATAATATTACTTACATGATTGTATTAGCGTTCAAAAAGTATTCTTTTTTAGAAAAACAATTTTATTTTTACCACATTATAAGAATTACTTTTATAGTATTCAAAAATTATTTATACAGCGTTCTTTTTTTGTAATTTGTATGTTAAAGAAAAACTCAACAAAAATGTATTAAAAAATAATGCTATATTTCCTCAGAAAACCATGCACTCTTATAAAATTTAAATATTATTAGAAAAGTATTCTTTTTCAGAATAATTTCTACGAAAATAATTTAATTTTACTGCATTTAAATTGCTTCTATAGTAATAAAGAAGTATTAAAAAAGCATTCTTTTTTGTAATTTATATTTAAAAGAAGTATTCAAAAAGAATGCTTTCTTTTTTCTCAAAAAAATAATACCACATATACAATTGTAA
>UELV01098552.1:0-11897 GCA_900490015.1 Megastigmus stigmatizans | reverse complement strand
AGAGAGAGAGAGAGAGAGAGAGAGGTTACACACTGGCGATTTCGAGGCGTGATAAGCGAAACGAGGCGGCTTTATCTCCGCACCTGGTGGATACACACACCCCTGAATACACGCTGGTATTTAAATCCGGTAGTCGGGCGTCTCTCTCTCTCTCTCTCTCTCTCTTCTCTTGGTGTTTTATCTAGCAAAACGTATCTCTCTCTCTCTCTCTTACGCTCTTTCTGTCACCATCCCCGTCTCTAACGCTCTCGGGCTCTCCGCTAGTGCGTGATGTTGCACGCCTTGAGAGAGAAAGAGAGAAAGAGAGAAAGAGAGAAAGAGAGAGAGAAAGAGAGAGAGAGAGAGGGAGAGAGAGAGAGAGGGAGAGAGAGAGAGAGAGAGAGAAAGAGAGAGAGAGAGAGAGAGACGAGAAAACGAGGCTGATTGCGCGCATCAGTGCAGCGAGGGAGGCAAGCGAACATGCAAATGTTTATGCAGCCGGGCTTTGGAATTCCGTGTATGCACGCTTCCTTTTCACCCTTTTTTCCGTATTCGTCGTGAGCGACGTTACGCGTACGACGACGCCATCAGCCTGTAACAATGCGCTATACGAAATACAGCGCTGGATTCGATCTCTGAGATTTTGAAGCTGCTGCTGCTGTTACTGGTGTGAAAGGGATGCATCAGCAATGTGAATCGGCTTCATTTTCGGTAGCTTTTTTTTGTCAAACACGTCGCACTTTGCGAAGCAGAAGATACGTGGATACACTAGTAGTTTTATTTTGAAATGTGGAAAAGTGCTACGAATGTTTAGCATTTTTGTGTAGAAAATGCGAGTTTGAGTCGTAGTTGCAGCGCTGTTGAATTTTTGATTGAAATAAGGTTAAGCAACTCTGATGAGATGTATATCGTGATAATCCATATATATTTTGCGTAGATTTTCACTATTCAGAATAGATCCAGTACCTAGTTAAAAGAACCGACATTTATTAATCTAATTGAACATCGAATAGAAACATTAGAAAAGTATGTTTGTAATGGGGCTGATTCTCCACAACTCTTCACAAGCGATTGGAAACTTTAGTAAACTACCCGCAACTTATATGTGATTCAGTCTAACGGAGTAGAAAATTATTTTTCTGAATCAATGTTAAACCTGTTTTACTAAGAAAAATTTAAGAGTGACTTTCGCTCTTTTAAAATGACGTATTAATCTTCTCGCTTTAGAAAGTAGATACACATGTCAGCATGAAACGTTTTGGTTCTTTTCATAAATTGGAGTATAGCTCATAGTGTAGGTCAAATACACGAGTTACAGAAGTATCTCTCCTATATAGTTATGTTTTACTTGAGACTAAGCAGAACGATTAATGATATGTTATTACACGGAGAAAAATGTTGTAGGAAATAGCCCGCTACTTACGAGAAATATTGCATCTCTGGAATTGTGACACGATCGCAGACTGTAATCTTCAAAATTGTTCAAGACATCTACGAAATTTTCCAATCCTAGTATTGTAATCATATATTATATACATACAGAAAATTCAGGAATTGATATTTTATTATACATATTAAATTTTATATTTTAAAAATCCGAATAAAAAATGTTAGGACATGACCTGGCAGAGCCCTACGGATTACCCAGTACTTTTTAATCAGGAATAAATTCTTACCTTATCGGGATTCTGCATAGGACAATGCATACAGTGTACAGATTACATGCGGGTTCTACATAAGATACAGCATAGGTTGAATTAAATTATCACAGAAACTGTATTTTTAATCGAAACTTGCACCTTTGTTTGTTTCTGAACATCTATATGTTCCTTTGCTCTTGGTATCTATTCATAATTAATATCCAACCATATCCATCATCCAGTAACTTACTATTTTCTCGAATGGCTTATAAATTCTCCCAAAGAATTACGCAAGCGTGTTCAGACAGCGAGAGAGAGAAAGAGAGAGAGAGAGAGAGAGCGCGGTCAAGTCAACACCATTAGTCGTATGCAAAGAGAGACGCGCGGAATAAGCCGAGTAAAAAGCAAAAATAAGCGAGTCCACCGCGGCTTAAATCTTGCGAGTCAATATTTATCTATAATCTTGGCAGCGTGCACACACACACACGCCCACGCAGTCGTCTAACAACAAAAAAAAAACTCGCTCACCGAACACTAGCCCATTATAGTTTACGCTAAAGTTTTGTCTTAATTCCGTACTGACGCATTCTCGCGTCCAATAATGCATTGCCCTATACGGTCAGTACGTGCGCATATTTCATGAACACACGAGGACGCGGGAGCGTGTGCAATGATCTTTTTCGTCTGCGCGTATGTGTGTTTGTGTGTGTGCCCTGGCAACGAGTCGCTGTGTATTAAAATGCACCGGCATGATTCTAATAGAAGGCATTACCAAGCGAGGACTGGCTGCAAACACGCCGTAATGTATTCATATTGGTCTCTCCCTGACTCGCTGAGGAGGAGGAGCAGGAGGAGGAGGAGGAGAGGACTACCCACCCAATGTGCCACCCCTATATATATAGCCCCGGCAGCAGCAGCGGCAGCAGGAGTCGCGGTATTTGAATTTTAATACGCTGCCCGCCACCCGCTCACTTCTCTCGTTCTCTCTCCGCTTTCTTTCTCTCCCTGTTTCCACCCGACTGCTCACTGCAACTCTCTCGCTCCTTCTAACCTCTCTCTCTCTCTCTCTCTCTCTTTCTCTCTCTTAGGGTTTTTTTTTTCATCATCTCCCGCGACGGTTTCCTACGCCTGGGCTATATATATATTTAAAGTCGTGCTCCTCTTTACGGTTATCCTTGAAAATCTCGAGAGCGCATTTCCCCGTGACTTCTTGACGTAACAATTGTCAGATTTGCCGTCGCGCGGTCGTTATATCCGACGTGGAAAGTTTATTCTTTCCTTTTTTTTCCGCGTCTGCGAGACGTCTAGGATATCCTCGAGAGATGACTCACAGTCCGTCTCGACGGCTAGAGCCCGCGGAATTCACGCTGGGTAAATACTGATTAGGTTATTTTGGCTACGCGCACACGCCACGATGTTTCGTACGTTTTGTACATATAGTAATTTATTGGATTTTTATGCAGAGCTCGTGTATATGGATTATTCTGTTTATGATTTATTACGATTATGTTTAGGATTGGGCATTTATGAATTCATTGAATTTGTGGAAATAGCGATGTTATTGATAAGGTTTTACCCGTGCATTCGCATTTATTTAATTGATTTTCTATTTTGTTTGTTTCAGGTAGGCAAAAATCTCTGACGTGCTATTATGTAAAAGAAAGGTAGTAAAAATAGTAATAATCAAATATTTATTATAGAATTTTTGGGGGGTATTGAATTGATTAAGCTGATGCATTGAAAACTCTTTACTACCCTGGTAGTAAATTGACGAATTTGACTGGTTAATCTGCTAATAAAATGACAACGTTTTTCGGCTATTAAGGACCTTAATGTCAGAATGTTTAATAGCATCGAGCACTACCCCGTCCAACTCCGAATATTACTCAAAATGATAAATATTAAAAGTTACAAACAAAAGTAGAGATGATCGTAATTTTGAGGTTAACTTTTAATGCGTGAACACCTCTTACTGGTTCCGATTAATTGAAAAAAACGACAAATCAGATTCACATCACCTACCATAGGACTATTTAATATTTACACTACATCGCTCAAGTCCAAATATTACGATACAGAAAGCACGTTTATAGCTACTGCTTCCCTTCAAGGAAATAATATACATTCAAATATTATTATCACGAATTATATCACTCAGTTTTGAACTAGTTTTCAATTATATACTGTGTACTTTTATATATTTTCAGACTAAACAATAGTGAATTTTTTTAAACAAAAGCCCTATAGTTCTTATTTCATAAGACAATTTATTTCTTTAAAAAAATATATTCCTTAAAGTTTGAGCTACATCGCTATGATCAGGAATAATAATATCTTTATCAACACAAATAAATACAAAATTATTTACAGGATTCGGGTTTATTCACCATTTATCAAAACTCTCTAGAGCTACATATATCAACTAATACTCTGATATCTGCAACCGTGTATTTAATTGTTATGCTCGTAAAAGACGAATTTAGTTTCTATTCTAATGAAACGCAATAACGCCCATCGGCACTCGGGACCATTTATGACTAAGATAGATATCACTGCCGGCTTTATCACGTCCAAAGCAATTAGAATTTTAATGCCGATTCAACTCTCATTACGTTATGAGTTTACGACAAAGCTATTTGAGGCCTTGTTCGTTCTGTCGCCTCTGTTATCTACGATACTTCGCTACAGAGACTTTTCAGCGCGATGTTCTGTTTAATATGGAGCCGTACAATTGGAATTCTGATGGCACACACAATAGATGGGCCAACAAAAACAGAAATAAAAAATATAATATAATGCCAATAGATGACTTGATTTGTTTATTCGTAGGTTTTAAGAATCTAAAAAAAGGACGTTTACAAGCAAAATGTAACGGATTGCAAAAAAATGTGTTCTTCGCGGAACAAAAATATTTCAAATCTTTGAAGTGCCGTTTATCGATGAGTTATTACACTTCTTCCTCTTTTAAACTCCGTAATTATTCTAAAAAAAAGCAAAACGTGCAGAAAAACGATACTACGTTGTAAATACCAAACTCGTTTAGCGGAACAGCTCCGTTAACTCAAGAACGTTATTTTTCTGGGGCATAATCCTGACTTTTACGCGGAGTTCGTAGGTGGGGGGCCCAGGACGTATTTACATAGAAATAGTCTCTCGACAGAGCTCTTGAGTCGCAAGAACGATGACGTTGGTTGGGCGAAAAGCAGGACGAATTTAAAAGTCTCGTCAAAAGCGAGAGAGAGAGAGAGAGAGACGCGTCCGCAGTGACGCTGAGCCCTTTGTGCTCTCGGCTACGACGAGGTCGGTCTGACTAAAAAACCGAAACATCTTCTTCTCTCTCTCTCTCTCTCTCGCCGCGAAATGAGCTTCGCTCTCTTTATACAGCTTTGGTCCTTTTCGTTCCGGACGTAGATGGCATTTATTTGGAAGCCGCGTATAATCGTTCGCCGTCTGGGAAGTTCTCCTAAGGGAAGAATCGAATGGGAATAAGGTGCGTTTACCTATATACCGAACTCGATGTCCTGACTATCTCTTTCTCTCTTTCTCTCTCACTCTCTCTCTTCTTCTCTATCTTGGGCGTATATACCTGCAGAGAGTGCTTGCGCGTCTCTGCCATCTTGGCAATTTCGGTCCCGCGGGAAGAGCTCGGTCCTCGTTATCCGGATCCCCGTTACCTCGTTCGATTTTCATTGAAATCCTCTCCTCAACCTGGTCCTTCACTCGCTTCGTCGTAGTCGTCCCCTCTGCTTCTCTGCAGCTCTCGCTCGCTTCTTCTCCTCTACTTCTATTCGTCGCTGGGATGCTGGCGGCTGCTGCGGCGGCGTTCTACGCTTTTTTTTGCTCTCTCTCTCTCTCTCTCTCTCTCTCTCTCTCTCTCTCTCTCTCTCTCTCCCTCTTTCTCTCTCTCGACACCCCGAGTCTTTCCATTCCGTTTTCCGCGATCCTCCTGGGTACACAGGAAGAGGTGGAAGAAATAATGTCTTGGAAAGTGGTGAGATTATGAGAAAAAGGAATTTATAAAAGGGAGATATGAGCGCGAGAGGCCAACCGACTAGAGTTAAGAACGCTTGTAAAATGCGCGATGGAGAACAGCGCCACTCGGTTTCGCGGTTTGATATTTAATCATACGGAAGATAAGTGCCCCTTTATCAGACGTCGAATATATCAGACGTGAAGCTTTTCTTTTTTTTTTCGTTGTTACTTATATTCGCTCTTTGTTGCGTCCTTGTGAGTATGAATATCGACTCTCACTGTAAGTATCGCTTCAGATAAATTTCCGAAAAGATTATTGAAGGGTTTCGATTTGATGACATTAATTTGTTCTTGAATGGAAAGTGTGATTTGAAGACCAAATATCCAGGTTGTGGCGAATTCTTTCTATTGATTCTATTGATATATCCATAGAAATATACAACGGTGACTATCTTTCCCTCGATATCCAAATCAATTTCAATCATCATAATAATAACATTTTTATACGAACAACTGAATGTACATTTGACGCGATTAAAACCATATCGTAAAATTAATTTCTGAAAAATATGAAAATTATTAACCATATGCGCGAATAAATATGGTCTTTTATAATTTACATTTATATTGGCATTAATTAGCATTTATATGAATTTCGTATTATTATAATTCATAAATAATGTTTATAACTAAAAATTGAAAAAAAAAATTATTCATTAATCTGATGGATAAGTTAAAAGTAATTTTCATACATTTAATGTAAAATCTATAAATGAAATATTTTCTAGACTATGAAACAAGAACATCGCACAGTACATCAAGTCGTGGTGCGTCCTTTAAACATGGTGGTCAAGAGCCTAGCCAGAGAGAGACAGAGAGAGATAGAGAGACAGAGAGAGAGAGAGAGAGAGAGAGAGAGAGAGGCGGACGCGGAAGCCTGTTACTCGCGCGTGACCTTGGGACCTTATCGCTCGAATATAGCGAGCTTGACTGGGGGTAGTAGGCTTTCATCCTCAAAACAATCGAGCGATCAGTTGCAGCTGCATCCGCGCCATCGACTATTATGTTTCCCGAGGAATCGCATTCAGAAAACTCGTCTCTCTCTCTCTCTCTCACTCTCACTCTCACTCGCTCCGTCTCTCTTTCTCTCTAGAGCAGCTCTCGTGATAGAGGCGACACGAGTACCTGTCAACTGTTGATAAGGGACGTGGCACATCAGCAGCAACACAGCTCCATCCAGGCGTCCGGTTTAGCTATATACCAGCCCCGGGGGCAGCTAGACACGCGCGGCATTGTTCCCCTTTAAAGGTGACAGCGCGGCTGCCTGTACGTATGTGGGATATATCGACGCCGATTTGAAATTGGACGGAGGGAACGGGTCGAGCCGGGCAGCCGGCGATCCTTTATTTAATTACAAGCCGCGCTCGCCGAGTCCTCGGGCCTCTCGACGTCGAGCTTTGATTCAGGATCAAGCGACGAGTCCTTGCCTCCTCCCTTGCTCTCAAGTATAACGAAGAGAGTCTGGTGCAGGAGCTCTGCCCAGTACCGCTAATCCTTATCACTCTTATCGGCTTTCGCTCTTTGGGTTGGCTTCCACTGTACCCGCTGTACCGTCGGCTTCTGCAGCGGTAATATCTTTAATCGGGTTGCCGCTCTGCCTCTATTCTCGAGAGCGTCGCGCGGCTAAGTGCTCAGGGCTATTGATGCGCTACTGTGGTGCTACTACTGTCGTCTTTCTATACTGCTACTTACTCTCCCCGTCTCGTTTCCGCTTCCATTGGATTTGCTGGTTTCCCCCTTTTTCGGGAAGTGGACCGTTTACGACCAAAGCTCGTGGCTGCTACACTGGTATGAGTCAGAGTATCGAACTCGTATGATCTTGCCTTTGCTTGTTCACATCTTTTGGGAAGTTAGAAGTGAGTGGGCTTGACATGTTTAGCGAAATAAGTGGATTTATTTAATGTCGATAGGAGTCGCTCATAATGGTCGCTCGAAATTTCGAGAATTGGAATATCATCGTTCAAGTCTTTCATTTCAGTTTCGTACGTTAAGGACTGCTGATATTGATAGAAGCACGAGTAATTTTACAGCGATTTAAAGAAATTCTGTTCTAAACAGTATAGAAACAAGCGCTTTGACTAAGACAGTGGAAAATGTGGTTGGAAATACCATTGCAAAGCTATTCCAGAGCAACGAAATAGCTTAGCTATTGTAGTAACCAATTCCACTTAAATAGAAGGTTTCGTTCCGTTACATTCAGTAAACGATACTTTTCAATCATCCAGTCCGACAGCAATTTCAACTAAATGTTTGGCTAACGCGAATAATATGCAGGCACACAAAATGAACGAAGTATCTTGCACTTGAGATCTGACTAGGTTGTTTCTACATATGTATATAATGACGTACTGAATCTGAATCTGACCTCAGAATCGATCCATCACGTCAAAATTTTCAATTTAGCGTTTTTTGTTTTATTACTATTGCTGCAAATACTTCTATTCTCTGTCTATTTACCTTGTGTTTTTTCTCATTATTAAGTTATGGATTATAAAAATAGAATTTCTATTTGGCTAATCCTGTATATAAAATAGAAGAATTAGTCATACAAAGAATTGAATTTGAATTTCTATTTATATATCATAATAAAAATAATGTTAAATTCCTTTTTATACGTCGTACAAAATGATAGCGTTGCTAGTTGGATCAATTAAGCCATTAGCGATAAAAATAGGTGAAATATTTATTTATATATAATGAAAGTTTTGTGTCACATAGTCATAATGATGCTACTCCTTTAAGACGGCGGCAATTGCCAAGAAAAAACCGTAGCAAAAGGACCAAACGGAATCATCCAGCTGCAATTATTCTTCTCACAGTCACATAATAACCTAGTATGAGCGTCAGAAATGCTTTTTTTTCCAAAGAAAAGCACTTATCCGTGGAGACGAGGGGGTCTTTGAAAAACGAGGGAAGAAAGAGAGAGTCACCGCTGTGTTGTCCGCATTCTGCGGTCGTCGTGTATGAGAAGTGATAATCTTTTTCTACCGTGCGCGCGCGTCTCTCTCTCTCTCTCTCTCTCTTTCTTGGCTTCTCTAGTGTCGCTCGGGATATAGCGCGAAAGAACTGGTTCTGGTATAGCTTTCGCGTGTCCGCGCTCGGAGAAGCAACTTTGTCCAGCGTAAACAGATAAATCGCGACTCGCCGTTCATAGCGCGCGTATATATATATCCCAGGACGGGAGCGCGAGTAATTCTCAAGAACGTTGCCATTGTGCTGCTGCTGTTGCTACTGTCGCTCTGCTGACGACGACGACGACGACTACGTGTGGCGAGAAAAAGTACGCGTATCGGAGAGAATAAGATTACGAGAAACCGGAGCGAAAGAGGTTCGCACTTTTAGCTGATTCTTGGAAAATCTGGAAGGCGCTTTGTACTGTCACTGTTACAAAGTTTCAAAAAATTGCAAGAACTTTTGCCTCTTTCTTTTTGCGTGCCCCGCGGACGTGAATTATGTAAAATAGTGATCTTGCGGTAGTGTCGATGTGATATTTTTGTTTGAAAATTTGGATTCTTCAAAGATTAAGATTTTTTAATAAGTTCTATTTCTATCTAGGAGATGTTTATTTATTGTATCAAATATCACACTAAATTTAGAAAATTATTTTTGAAAGTTCTGATTTATTCCATGTCCATCACAATCATACGCAGGAATGCGCACTTCCACAGAAGATGGCCAGAATTCTTCAAAAATATTCTCGGAACAGTTTTGAACTTTTATGAATGGAACGCTTAAAAATCCACAGAAATACTTTCTTCCTGTAACGGTGCGCTCTCACCTAGTCTCAACCGTACACTTAGTTTTACCTTTTCAAGAAGCGGAGAGAGAGAAAAAAAACTCATTTACTACCTAACGGTGAGAATTTAGCAAAAGTCTACATTATCCTTACTTATCAGGAAAAAGGCTAAGACTCTCTAGCGCTGCGGCAACAACAGTAATTACATCGGAGAGCAAGTTCGCGTGGTCTCGTAAAAGCATTGTGTTTTCTTTTTCTTATGACCGAATGAATGGGGAATTCGCACTGGCGCTCTCGCGATGGCTCATAAGAATAACGGGGGTCTCGTGGAGAGCGAGAGAGTGAGAAAGGAAAGAAGCGTATAAAGAGGTCGCGGTCCCCAGGCGTGGTAGGAACACCGAGTCAGCAGCAAATGCTATAGGACGGAGGACACATACCGAATGATACCGAGGACTCACCGTATATATATGTGACCGAGGCTCGTTAGATATTTATTTTGCAAATATTCGTTGCCGTAATGAGACACGAAATGGAAAGCGAGATTAATACCCGTAAGCCTGGTGGTCTAGGCTCTAGTGCAAATTTGGCTTGGCGCAACTTAATATTTATCGTCGAAAGCCGCGTTTCGTAGTCATTTGTTTTCATAGAATTGCGCCCGCCCAATTGCCAGTTATCTCACTTGGTATTTTTATGCTCTTGTCTTAACTATTGAGTTGCGAAGCTATTACTTTTTAATTTAACCCTAATTTTGGTTGAATATTTGAGAACGAGCTGAAATTGCTCCCGGTATTGCGACTAAAATAAATTATGGGCGGTCGGTTTCATTATTTAGACGCAGTAAATATCTCTTGCGAGTTATGAGAAAATTTGCAACGCAGTAGCGTGACACTCTCTGTACCTTTCAAGTCCGTGAGAAAGGAAAAAAGCGGAGAATTTCGTCCAATTAGAGATATCAAATTACGCATTTTATGACATAGAATTTAATGAATTTGCTAAAGATATCATAACATTTCATTGAATTTCAGAACAATTTTGTTTTCGACTCGTTTCAATTATTCTCAAATTCCAGCCAATATCTCCGTATAACGCAATGTAGTACAATTAGGGGAAATGTAAAAGTATTCGTTTCAAACCAGAACCAGCAATCCAATCGGAAATTGGAATTTTCATGGCATAGATTTTAACAGATGTTATATTTATACATGGACATTATAGTTTTATGTAAAAGTCAATAATATACTAAGCAAACTAGTTTTCGCGACTAATTTTTTTTTTTGACACTAAATTATGTAATACATTTGATTACGCCGATTTCTATAAACTTAATAATAAATTAGCTTTATAGTATCCAATAATTAGTATCTATAAATAAAAGGCATACAAAAAAGCCAAATATCATTTCAGAAAACTAAAATTAATTAATTCAATTGTACGTAAATCTATAAAAAAACAATTAAAAGTATATCGATATGCAACTGTAAAAAAATAAATAACTGGACTTTATTGCATCCATTTCATGCTCGTTGTTTCGCTTCACATTTTTGACCTCTCATTTCACAGTACAATTATCGTGAACGTATTTATTGAGAATTTCAAATGTCAATTAACATCACAGGATAATTGCCATTAATTAATTATTCAAGACATTCCTATTCAGAAGTCCATCGCTTATTTTAGTTAATAATAATTTTAATTAAATGACAATAAATATAAAAAATAACTATTATAATGTAAGAATAATTAATACTAATTATTAAGTTCCTCAACCATATTTTAATGTCTGATATTCTTTTACACAGTATTAAGTAGTCAATACAAGTGCAATGTTACTGTAGACAGTTACGTACCAATACGTTGCTGGAGATTTTCGTAGAGTTAGTGCCAGTTCCTTGACAACAAACTCATTGAATGGTTGTTTGAAACCTTGTACATCCAGCGCGTACTACATTGCGACTAAATGCATTCATTCGATTGCTGAGCCCTTTTATATCATCATCTCCACCACTTAGACCAGTTTTTTGACATCTCCACTTATGGGATTGTATTCGACTATACGATCGTGTAGTATTAAGCAGTATGCTGAAGTCCCCGCGGGGAAGTCTTCCCTAGCCTCAAATTCAACACGCACATCGACTGGGGCCTGTTTCAGAGACTCATTCTGTTTTGAGCAATCGATGACGATTAGTGGAGCGTAAGCCACCCTGGTAGAAATTTAGCCGAGTTGATGACCAGCCACTAGCCATTACCGATTATATACGCGAGTTTTTAACCGAGCTTA
Source organism: Megastigmus stigmatizans (assembly GCA_900490015.1). Classification (NCBI taxonomy): domain Eukaryota; kingdom Metazoa; phylum Arthropoda; class Insecta; order Hymenoptera; family Megastigmidae; genus Megastigmus; species Megastigmus stigmatizans. The sequence continues at coordinate 232 of UELV01098552.1, read as the reverse complement.
CCCGTCTAGCAGACGAATAACCCTGTCTATTTCGCCACAGTTTTGAAACGCAAACTGGCTAAGGACTCGGCTATTTTAAAATGATATATTTGCTGATTAATTATAATTTATTCCATTTTAAGCTGATATATTGATATCTAATAATATAAATAAATATTATTGGTCAGATAAATATGTATATTACCATATTTAATTTGATATATTAAACTTAAAAATTTGGCGTTTAATGCAT
>UELV01098544.1:0-20721 GCA_900490015.1 Megastigmus stigmatizans | reverse complement strand
GTAGGGCAGGTTGTGGGGGGTTTGTATTGTGTTTTCTTTAAAAGCAACACCATAAGTGAAAGAACCCAAGGTTGCACTCGTTTGAAAAGTTCAATGAAAAAGGGAAATCCTTACACGAAGCTCACCCCTTTCTTGCCCCTTATTTCGGGGGCTCCGAGACATCCTCCTCTACCATTTGATCCCCTTAATGGGAATTTTGCATCTGGATACGATCTTTAAAGTCCAGTTTGATGTTACGATATAGCTGGGTGGTGTCGGGTAAACCCCTTATTTTGGGGGGTCAAGAACAGCGAGTGCCTTGCGTGTCAGGATACCCTCCGATTCGTGTCCGAGTGCCGAGTCGTGCTGTGGCTTTATTTCAATATAAACGCCCTTGTACCGCAGTGAGTGCCTCCGCGCTTGTAGTGCGCGACGTTATGTGATATAGCGATCGCGCTTATTTATTTAAACACTGTTTATTCTTGATACGGTAATTAATAATTAAGTAGTTATGCATGTATGCGAATATGGAATATTTACCTGTGGTTAATCAACAATATTTCTTGGCTGTACTCTGAAAAGAGCTTCTTGTGAGAGCTGACAATTGAGCGGTTATGGTTAATTAATCTGTTTGCATTTTTTTATCCTGTAAAGTTTATTAATAAACGGCTCCATCGCGCCTTGTCTCCAACCTATACTCGGAGTACATTACAACGTACTTTGTCTAGACTACGAACACTTAATTACATTTAGTTATCGATAAATTACTCGTTATGCGTAGATTACCCGCGTGACGTGTGTGTATATATACTTTTTTTTTTTTTTTTTGACAAGTGGAACGAGTACATGGGGTTGGGTCAGAGGGGGTATTGAGTAGACATGGGTTATTGGATTGGAATGTTTTTCTGGTTCTTTTTTTTTGTATTTTTGTAGGGTATGGGAGAGGTTTGGCCATGAGAATAATGGAAGAACGTCTTCTCGACTACATGGTTTTTTTTTCTTTTTTTCTGGATATTGGAAGATCAATTTTGTACGCTGTGGTTTTTGCTGCGTTTGAATTCATAGGAATACGTCCTTACGAATAAGAACGATTCCAAGGAAGAGTTGTGGAGGACTCTCTCTTTCTCTGGATCTTGTTTTTCTTTTTTCTTTTTTTTTGGAAAATAAGGAATGTTGATCGTGATGGTTGTTTGATTTTGAACGCGGTATGTATTAGATCGTTTCACACTTGGCGCGATGATACTGCGGTTGCATACACGACGAGCAGACACTGAGAAAGACGACGACGTGCTTTCTGTATTAAGTTATACTTATCAACTGTTTAACTGCGGTACATTTGTATTTACTGTTTTCTACTAGCACTACTAACTGTTGTGGTTTATATTTGAGAAAAATCCTTTGTTTACTGTAACGGAAAAACCCTTACAGAGGCACCCACTCGACGGTTTCATTGTACTCATTTTGTTACTTAGATAATAAACCTACTGTTGTAGATCGATTGAATTTTGGATCATTTGAATTTTTCGCTGTTCTTCACTGCGTTGCATATTCGAAAAAATTGTCTAATCAGACTCTGTTTCAGTTTGTTTCGTGATTTTAATGTCACTCGGTCAAAGTCTCGGACTCGCATACGGAGGGTCTGAGCTTTCAGGGCATCGGGGGTCAAAAGAAATATATTTCCGTTGAACGGAACCTCGGAGAATATTTTGAAAAGTGCTACGACCGCCGAGGGAGAGATTCTCGCTCCAGAAATCGGCAAATCTCCAGAACTTGGTCTCCATCGGCCGCCGTAAGCGCGGCAGGTCCTGGAATCTCTCTGTTGATTACTTCCGAAACGTTAAGATTTTCAACCATTTTCCAAACTCTACTGTAGCTTTGAAATTTGAATTTGACTCTCTCTCTCTCCTTTTTAACGCATCTCGATAAACTGCCAAAACCGTTATATCACTTTAGAATGTGAATGACATTTGGAACCGAACGCGTGAATTTTTGAGAAAGTCAGAGAGGCCGATGGACCCACCGCCTTAACAACTATTGGCTCCCATTTTTATATAGTGGACATTGAAACAACTTATTCCGGTTTTTAATCACGGAGGCTCGGACAGTGATCCGCACGCGTGAGGACGCGTGCAGACGCCGAGGCGCTCGCACTGCTAGACTGTCGGTTTTCATTGCTGCGTATTATTACGGTACATCAGGAATACGCGCAGAGCATGCGTCAGTTCTCTCCATCGTCGTTCGGCTCTTGTCTTATTCAATCGCTCAAGAATCGTCCCGTCCGATGAGTTCAAGGCGCGAACGACGAGGATAAAGTAGCCGGTGCGCGCTGCTCGCGTATTCGTTTTACTGCAAGATTATTTCATTAAAAAATTAAAACCCGATCGAAAACAAACGAACTTTCTTTGCTTGATTAAAGCCGCATTATTTTTTATTTACTGCTTCTTTATTAACCATTTTTGTTAAGCATTTACTTTTTTTTTTCTTTTATTTATTTAAAAGCCGGACTTTGTGTGTGAGGTCTGCGACGCGACGGGTTCCTCATGTTACGCCTCTCCTCAATCGCTCGGCGTCGCGTCGTTCTTATCTTACTTCACGTCGGCTTCCAATCTATATTATTCTGCCTCTCTATAGTCAGGTTGTTACTACTTGGGTGTAACGAATCGACAACGAGAGAGTTTCTCGAGTCGATACGCTATTCAATCGTCAAATCCGAGTTTGTCATAATCCGGTGGGTTGGGTTTTTTTGTGTGTATAAGATCGGTACTGTTCTGTACCGATTGATGTTTTTGGTCGTGTCCGAGTGTTGTTCTATCTATCACCTATTCTGTTCAATGTTTTATTCTTCGTGCATCCAAACAAAGGCCGCGAATTCGCCGTTGAATGTAATTCATCCTTCTTGCAACGAACGAAGTTTTGCTTTTTTTGGACTTGTTTTTTCTTACAAAAGAATTTAGCCGCCAACCATCGTCGAATGGATCGCGATCGGAGCTCGACACGCCGAACAGAGACTCTCCCCGACTTCGGCGAGTCGTTCGAGATCGTTTACTTTCGTGTCTGATCAATGGGGAAATCATTTGCTTCCCCATCAATTGGCGCCGGCCAGTATTAACAGACTCTGAACATCTCGATGCCACGAGAGGTCTCGTCGCCCACGTCGAGCGCCGATCGCACTTTTTGCTCCTCAACTAGTATCATTCCCAGTATTTAAATGTGTATCATTGGCCAAATGTATTTTCCTCTAGCTTACAAAGTTTTGGGCAATTTACAAAATCAATTGGCTTTACATATCCGTAGCGTGTGTATTCGTTTTTTTTTTATAAGTGTAATCGAAGTGTAGCAAGTGTATAATTGTTGAGTGTAATGTGTTGTGAGAGCCGGGGTGGCTCCCGTGTATGCGAATGTAATGAATGAAGGGGCGTGCGGGGTCACACACGCCCTATTATTATCGATCAAGAAATCCAGGGCTTCATTTATTATTTTTTTTCCTATTGTTTTTTGTTTTAAATCCGGTCGGCCGCGACTACGGCGTGGGCATTGCCGCGCGCGGGCCGTTTATTACTGTGTGTTTTATTGGGGGTGGCATATATTTAATGTCATGTATCGTTGTTGATAATTATTTAATATTTCGTCTGTTTGGCTCGGTCGGCGATCACCAATTTCGCCGCCTCACCCGAGCGATGCCGGACAGCTACCCGCGCGATATTTCCTTATCGTCGCGGGAAGTGCGCGCGGCATCGCTTTTCAACTTTTTTTTATTCATTTTATAAGTTCGAGTCGTATTTGTGAGTGTGTATGCGCTGGGAGTATGCACCAGCGCATCCGGGCTATGGCATTTTTTTAGATTAATAAACATTTAGGCAAATTTACATGAAGTAGATTAAGATTATTGGGCAGGGCCGGCTTTGCAGGACCGTGAAATCCCACGCGACTTTGCTTTATCTATTTCTGCGGCCTTTCGCTCGCTCCCCGTGGATTGCACTCTTCGGCGCTTCTTCTCTCGCGTCGCGGTTATTATTCTTCGGTTCTTCTCGAGTGCTTTTTATAGAGAAGGACCCGTAAGTTTGGTTTGGAGGTGTGTCGCTTTACTCCGCGTCTGGTTGTACTCGCCGCTTACTACTTGCACCGCGCAGCGTCTACTTATTTTTTGTCGCGCGAAGGTCAATTTTTAGGGGTCGAGTCGTTGAGCCGCTTTCAAATTTAGCGACTTGTTTATCGTCGTTGGTCGGATTTCAACGTCTGCGCCGCTGGCCCCCTTACGAGTTACGGGCATATGTAAATCAATATATTTGTAAATTTTTTTTGTGCTTTTTTTGCGTCTCGGCGCCGCGAAGTCGTGACGGGTCATACCTTTTTTTTCTCTATAATTGTCCGCCGACGACCGCCGCGCGCCGGTACGGCCATCGGTCTGTTTCAACGTATCACCGCGTCAGTACCTTTGCGGCGCTTCGACGTACCTTTTTTTTGTTATTCATTTATTTACTTCGTTACTTTACTGTTTACGTTACACGTTTCGTTTAAGAATCGTCGCGGTTTAACTTTCAATCGATTACAGAACATACACTACGAGCTATTTGTAAATTGTGCTTCTTCCTTCGTCTTTTTTTTCTTCACCTTTCCATTTAAAGATTAAAAAAGAGTTTTTTTTTACTTATTGTACACGTTCGCGGGGCACGGCTCGCGTTAACGGGCGAATTCGTTTTTGGCTATGTATTTGTTTATCATTTTTTGTGTGTTTTGCATTTTTGAGTCTCCTCTTAATTGTCGAAAAAAATTTGGTTTTTGTTTTTGTGGTTTTGTTTGGGTAGCCGAATACGAAAATATATCGGCCGGCGTTTGAAATAAACGCGTGAGGATGCACCGAATCCTCGTCGATTGTGCTCCTTCCTTCAATTTTTTTTTTTTTTAAATCCATGATGTCAATGATCTTTTGTTGTGGATGTTGTGCTGGTTGTGAAGGATCGTCATCGACGTGATATTGATGTTTCTGTTGTATACTTTTGGTATTTGGATGGTTTTGTATCGGGGTTGTTTGTTTTTGGTTTTGTTTTTCGATATACATATTGCATGCTTTTTACTGATCTCTTTAAGGAACCGGGAAAAGTAAAAGAGTACGTTTGATTCGAAGCGGCGACATAGTCAAAGCAACTTTATTTTTGTTCATCTTCCCAAATCTCAAGTTTCTCTAATTTTTATTTTCGCTTCTTTATTTAAATCAACAATTCTACCGTTCGAACAGAGCCGCCAAAACTTTTAGAAAAAGAATCATCCGGTATTTCTACATCTTTTCATGCATCGAAAACAGTGTTCGCGATCTCCTGTACGCTTCAATACGTTCTTTCTTTTTTTTTTTTTGTCATCATTACGCTTTATTTTTGTCCAGGAAAGTATAGTGCGAAAAGCATCAACTACCAAAATGTCGCTTGGTGTGGGGTAAAAAGATCGTTCGAGGGTGTAAGTTGGGACGGGATTTGTTTGAAGGCAGATAAAGGGAGGGAGGGGTATAGGTCAGCTTTGCACTGTTTGACAACCGATAAACGAAACTAATCATAGAGTTTTATTCATGGATACAAATAACGTATTGGTCCCTACCAATAACAAGTGTGGAAGCGGCCAGTGGTAGTGCCGGTGGGTGCGTATAGTGTAAAAAGTGTGTAGCTTTATTTGTTTTTTAAATATCCCGTTTTGCTTTTTCAAAGGCTTACTTATTCATAGCTGTACAATCCATCGCGTGTGTATGCGTATGTATGCGTGTGTCGATAAGGGTCGGAAAAATCTTTATTATCGATGAGTGGCTGTGTGTCAGTGTGAATGACGTATGTATATACCACGTGTCAGGTTTTTTCTTTTACGTTTATTATCGATTTCATTTGTTTTTTTATTTTGCTTTTCATTTCGCATCATCTTGTTTAACCGTGTGTGTTTTGCATTTTTCATCAGTTTTTTTGTTAGTTGTTGTTCGCAGAAAGAAAAAACAAGAATTTTCCCGATCGAAGCCGCTTGGCCCTTTGACAAAACTCGAACGCGCCAAACCTCTGAGTTCGCGCGCTTGTCTCTGCTATTTTCGTTCTTTCATCCCTTACTTTTTCCCCCTGATATTTCGGTGCTTCCAGCTGCTCTCTCTCTCTCTCTCTCTCCAGCCAAAAAAAGAAGGCCAAGTTTGTCCCAGACAAGCTGTTACGAGACAAGCGAACAAAGCTCGCGGCTGCGCGCGTTCGCGTTTTTTCACTTTTATTTTTTATTACTCATTTATTTATTGATCCTCCATTTTACGTTATTTGCCCGCGCGAATCGACGCACAAAACAGAAGCTCTGATCGATAAAAGTATATTATCGTTTGGTTACGCGGGCGAGGGTACGCACTCGCCGCCGCGCTTTAGGTATTTACATAGAAAAACTAACCCTATTGCATTATGTACTCGTTTAAGTTATTGTAATTCTTTATGCTTGCGTGAATATCAAGAGGTGTATTTACATACTACTTAATCCGAGGAAAAAACTCTCTGTAACGTAAAAATTCTTCATCATTTGGGGGAAATACTTATTTACTCATTAATCCTGTTGTAAATTAAAAAGATAAAATACCGACTTAATAAAACCGATCAATGATCGTCGCGCGTGCATCACACGGGACTCGTTCGAATTCGCGTCCACTTCCAAACTTTAAAGCACTCGATAGAGAGATTTTTTGAGCTTTTGATTCGTGGCCGAAATTAAGATTTGCAAAATGTTATAAATTTTACAAGTTTTTTTTTTTTTTTTCAAATGTACGCTTTAAGCGAATTAAATGCATATATCCAAATTGTTCGATAAATACCAATAGAATGCATCTAATTGAATTACAATATTAATTAATCAACGTCGAAATATCAAGCGAGTCCCGCGACGAGGCGGTGCCGATCGATAAAATGTAGCTTTGACGATGAATCCTTTAGCGATCGTTTGAAAATTTTCCTTTTTTGTTATCTCGTCCCGATAGTTGAAAGGCCCTGGGCGACGCGGCTATTAGATTCTGCGCGTGTCTCTTCATTAAAAAAATGCTCGTTTGACCTGAAAACCGGGTTCGAATCGCCAGCGTCAAATATCCAACGCGATTTCATTCCAGAGTTCAAAAGCTTTTAACCTCGACAGTTTTCCCGTTTATTCAGTAAAAAAAGTCTCGCGAACTAGTTTCATTTATTCATCATTTTTTGTTTTGTAACCCTCTGCTTTTTTATTGATTCAGCAACGATTTCTAAAAATGTCAGCTTATAGCGATGAATTTTTCAACCCTTTAGCTCGTCGAAAAGTCGAAATTGTACGCCGCGTATTCGACACGTCTTCAGTCAACGACACTTTTTTTCATTGTTTTTCGTTTATGATTTTTTTTTAGTTGATGTTGCGGTTTTCCGTCTATCGTCTGGACTCGTCGAAAGGTATCCCCATCGAAAGCGCGAACGAGCACGACTTTATAAAAGGGCCCGCGAGCCGTCAATAACAACACTTATTCACGCATCGCGTTCAAGAACCCTTTTATTTTTATCTTCGTTAGAACCTATAACGGACTTGCCTTTCCATTTTTGTGCCTTTTTTGCCATCGTTTTAAAACCCCATTATTTTTTATCAATTCCCTTCAATTAGTGTGTTTTAACGATTTCCTTTCGTTCACTTTTTTTCTTTTACACAATCGATAACCTCGATTTTTAGAACTTCGTCTTTTTTTTATACCCTTCCGAAAGATCCCACCCATTTTTTGCTTTGTTTTATTTTGTGCCTTCCCTAATAGTATTGCGAGAACGTAACGGTATATATTGCAAGTAAAAAGTTCGAAACGACGCAAAATTTCATTACGCGTTTACATATCGGAAATAAAAAAATATTTCGCTTAGTAATGATCACAGGACCTCAGATTACGCTCAATCACGCCCATCGCAGAAAAATTTGTTCTCTTCGCGTCACCATTCGCACCTTTTTTTTTATTTTGTTCGCATTCACGCTCGCGTATCTTTTATTTTAGCTTTTTTTATTCATCATCATCATCTTAAATTCACTTTTTTTACTTTCGCTCGATATATCCACGTTCACGCGCGCGAATTTCACATTCTCTCCCGCTCATCACGCTTATATTTTCTCACTCACTTTATCTTTTTCGCCTAACTACGCTAGTCTCATAGACCCTATATTCATTATTTATAATATTTATATATAATATATATAATATTTAGCATTTAGATTTTTTTATCTCTCTTCATCTCTCTTCGTCTCATCTGTCGCGATGATTTTTACGCTTTCTTAGAGCATCTTAATTTTTTTTACCTCTCGTCATATTCTGCATGTATATATAATATATATAATATAACTTGTTTGTAATAATTATATTTTGTTTGTTCGCTTACGAGCTAATAGTTTTTGTGCTTTAACGAGCACAGTTGCGCGCATCTTCAATGTTTTTTTTTTAATCATTTTGTGAATGAGTATGCATGTGTGTGTGTGTCGGTGTGAGTGTAAGTGTGTAACCGTATTAGGGTATCTCTCGTAATCAATGTATATTACTAACGATTTACATCATCATCGCCGACTGTGTCCCATTCGCACAATCGCAATGATCTTCTTTATAATTAATATGTTCAAAAATGTGTGTTACTCCTCAATTGTATGTACATATACCTATACATGCGCGTAGTACGTAAAATCACGCATATACACGTACACAAATATGCATGTATGTGTGTGTGTGTGAAGTTATGTGTATGGGGGGGTGTTTCTAGTGTACAAGTGTCAGTCAGTCAGGCGTCTCGTCTTTTATTTTATTCTCAGCATCTTTAAAACCGTCGATTCATACTCTCTATCCTCTTCGCGTACGCACGACGCGTCTCAATATGTCTCGTCCCGCTCGGCAAATTTATATATACTACAGGAATAATCAGCGCCGTACTTTTTATTATCAATCTTGAATTACTACTCGGCGGCGCAATTATTCCGTATACATAGACCGATACGACGACGTCGCGCATCGCGAATCCTTTTTTGTTCTGTTTTTGTTTTAATATTCTTATCATACAGGCTTATAAACAACTCGTTATCTCGCGACTCCTAAAAATTACGCTTGGGGGGTTCGGGGGTTGGGGGATGTAGATTTAGGGGGAACCTTAAGTCTGGTAAAGTCCTATACAATTGTTTGTGTGTGGGATTTTTTTTCTCTCATCATCATCATTTAATTAATTAATAAGCTTAGCTTTAGCTTCGAGTTTTATCTTGAGCCTCTCGCGGAGTACCTGGGGTGGCCCGTTACCCGTCACTCCGCGATTTTTTTCTTATTTCATTTTTTTTTCTTTTCTTATACTCGCGTTCCACTACTCGTTAATAATTGAAAGTTGCGCGACACCCAATAACCCGCTTGTGCTTATACTTTATACACCGACGACTCTCTCGACCCTTGGAGAAACCTCCATAAGCTGAGATTTGTGCAGTCGAGAGAGCGCGATCCGTACAAGGGGGCTGATGAGTGAGGCGTATTTTTTTTTTTTTGTTTATCAGTAGCAGTGCACGGCTTCATTTGCTCGTATAATTTTATTAATTATGGCACGTTTGCGGACGCCTGAGCGGCTCGCGAGGCACGGAAAGCCAGTCGGTCACCCGCTCGGCGTCCTACAACGGATCTTCTTTCTCTCTAATGATAAGTTATCTTTCGTGTGAGAATCATTCATCGTATATATCGACCAGACGACAGCTTCATCCCCCGTCCCCCGTATGAAGGGCGGGAACGAGCTTTCGTATCGCGATGAAAACAGTCAAACTTACGTAATTGTTAACCGGTGGCCGGGCGTGTGCGCCCTATCCAGCGAGCGACTGCGATTCTTATCGGGTCGAAAAAAACGCTTGAGGAGGTGGCCGATCGCTGGTAGGGACGGCCACGGCCACGGATTTATCGCCGCGCGCGGGGGAGGAGTGTAAAATATCGCTCGGCGCGTAATCTTATATATCATATAATCTTCGCGGTCTTAACATCATTGTACAATTATCATACGTATACGTATACAGTTTTTTCACGCCTGCGACATCGTCCTCCGATTCGCGTCGACTGCTCATCTCTCTCATAGTCGTCGGGTATACTAATTCCTTCTTCCATTTACATTTATATTGTCATTCGTGGAAATACTTTGCGTTGTACTCGGGTTCTGTATTATTATTGTTTTTTGTTTTGTTTTTTTTTTCCTTTTCATTAATCAAGTTCAGTTTGTGTTTTATTCCTTTCATCCCATTGGTCTGTTTTCTTTTACTTTTTTTTTTTTATTTTTGTCTATTCCGTATGATAGTTTTCGTCTGTTACTAGCTGAGACAATGAGTGATTGAGAATTGACCGCTCACTTGGACGCTGCGTGAGAGAGACGCGCGTGGACGAGGGAGTTGGTATCGTCCTACGCGTTCTCGACGACGTTGCCGCTCATCTCGTCGGCTTTCCTCTTGATGCCACGCTGATCGTCGTGTATCTGAGGAATCGACAGCTTCACGCCTCCTCCCTGCTGTTGCTGCTGCTGTTGCTGTTGCTGTTGCGATTGCGCTGGCTGCTGCTGGTCGTTACTCAACGGAATCTGCTGCTGCTGCTGTTGCTGCTGCTGTTGCTGTTGCTGTTGCTGTTGCTGTTGCTGCTGCAACTGTTGATGGTGAGCTTGCAGGGTATCCATCGAGTTGAGAGAGGCGGACGCTGTACTGTCCTGCGTCCAAGGGGTCCACTCGTCTCAGTAGTAACTGAACTTTCATGGCTGCTGGTTGTTCTGTTGGTTGACGACGTGCTGGAGGGTGAAGCTCAAGGCTCGCGGGTCACCGTGAAGCCTCAAGGCCTGCTCCAGCCGCTGTTCTTGAAGTCTGAGCGCCTCCCCTGCGAGCGACACACAAGAAATATGCGAGGTGACATTAGCTCGTGCAAATCAGTCGGGTCGCTTAATTCAATTCATCCAAGTTACTATTTACGAATGATTAATCGTTAATGAGGCGATGAAAGATAAAAAAAAGTTCGGAAAATTATTGCGCGATAATTTTGATCATAGAAGTGAAAAGGAGTTTGGGATCGCTATACATTGACTTGTATCCCTTAAGTATGGCAAGTTTATCATTATCGCGAATATTCAGTCTAAAAAATGTTAATAACATAACTGCACTATCGAGCAGCTTAGAAAATATAATAAGTGCAAAAAGTTCCTATCTGCATTTGAAACTACTCGAGTTATAATTATCGTTAATGAAGTAACAATGATTCTCGATTGCATCAGCCACGAGTCGATGCGATGGATTTCTCGAAAACATAACTCACCCAAATCCGGAGAAAGCGTGTCTTGCTGTGACAACTGTTGGTTGGTATGATGTCCCGGTATACCAGTCGGGCCACCCCCATTGTGTTGTCCCAGATGATGTCTCATGTCGTTTGCGGAACTCGCCGCTGCCGCAGCCGCTTGCGATACCTTTTACACCAAAGCACGTACAACGTTTTATTCAACCGACTTACAAGCGTCAATTACGTTTCTTTCGAATGACTCTAGTATTTAGGATATCAAAAACAATATATATCACAACAAGGAATTCATCTTTTTCTTTTCAAAAATTGGTGAAAGTACACAAACGACCGAATGAAAACATCGCGGTCAAGAATATACGACCGCGTTAGCGTGGTAACGGAAGTCAGTGAAAAAAAAAAAACAGGTGGTAAATTAATTAACACGGCCGAAAAAAAAGGAAGAAGGTAGCCAGAGATAAAAAGCATCGTCGTCCCCCTTACGCGCGGCCTATAAACCTTAATAATCACAAACGGTCCAGGCGGACCTGCGCGACACTCTGCTGCGCCGTAATCCCCAACCCATCCAGCGTTTAAGCCTTAATTAGCGGAGTTCCGTCCCTCTCCCGTATACACACGGCCCGAGCCGCGAGCTATAGAGAGGGCGAAAAAGTACGGGGGAAAAGTAGAGGAGTAAGTTTTATTACCGCGAGCCTGAGGGCATGCTCGGCCTGCGAGCGAAGCAGAGCCTCGGCCTGCTGTAGCCTGAGCGCCTGCTCCGACCCCGAGGATTGGACGCCCTGCTGCTGGCCTGGTCCACCTGTCGAGCCCTGGCCCGTGCCGCTCATGTCGCCGTTGTTGCTCATCCTCATGGCCGCGGCGAGTGACGCCACGTCCACCGGCGAGAGGTTCGGCGACACGGAATTTTGCAGACCTGAGTAGCCGAGAGTGAAGAAAGGGATCGATTATTCTTATGAATATATTGCATGCCAGACATCGGCGGGAAGAATCCATGTCCAATATACATATATACCTACACGTAAAAACTCGAGTTATTTTTACCAAGCTGCTACAAGAGCGAATTGTTTCTTTTAATGGAACACGATCTCACTCGCGCAGAGCACAACTGAATTATTGGAGCTTATAGTCGCCACCGCGACAAGACCGCAATATAAGCGATATTTTATCGACTCGGCAACATAAGAGAGAAAAAAAATTCTGCGCGCTCGCGAAAGCCAAAACAAATAAACATAATTTATAAATAGCAGGGGCGTTGAAATCCCGCGAAAATATTGAGCTGCTCGTTTAAAAGATAGAGAAAGAGAGCGAGAGCGAGAGTTGTAATAGCCACAGCGGACCGATCCGACTATGGCTGCGGGCAGCGTAATTGAGAGATCGCGATAAATATTCATAAATAAGCGGCGGTGCGCTGAGAGAAATACAATTATAAATCATCGATCTCTCTCTCTCTCTCTCTCTCTCTCTCTCTCTCTCTCTCTTTCTCTGTGTATCAGCGCAGCGGTAATTGGAACGGCGCGATCTTTCTACCCCGAGAGACAGAGAGAGAGAGAGAGTCCAGCTTTCCTCCACACTCTTTTGTCTTTGCCAACGATAAAAGCAGCGCGTTCCGAGCCTTTTCTTGCAAACACTTCATTATAATCGGGTCCGTAATGGTGTAGTGACGCGTTGTTGTAGACGCGCGGCGCGGCGATACTCTCTTTCGCCGCCCGATAACCAGTGACATATTTTTCAGTTAATCATTCGTAATATATATATATATATATACGTGTGTGTACTCTTCTTCTTTTTGCCAGAATCGCTCTTACTGATTTGACCATAGCTATCGAGAAGCTGCATACGTAAGAGCTGCTCTGCGGATCGTCGATATTGTGCCGCAATAACAGTCCCGTCTAATGAAGCGCTTTGTTAGTGCTCTCTCTCTCTCTCTCTTTCTCTCTCCGCGATATTTCTAAATATACACCACACGTCCGCGCGTATCTTCCGAATATAAAGTGTATGCGCGATAACGCGAAGTATATAAGCTGAGTAATTACCTGCGGAAACGGCGGCCATGACGGCCATTCGCTGCTGCTGGGACTGCATCTCGTCGTGGTACTGCTGGGCCGTCGTCTGCTGATTGCTGGCCCGCAGCATCTCGCTGAGCTTGTTGCCACTCGGTCCCGGCGACGCCATGTTATTGTTGTTGTTATTGTTATTGTTGTTGTTTAATAAACCGGCGCCTGTGTAAAAATCTGCTCTCGTCAGTACAAGCTATGTGAGTTTCACCGTCTATCACCAAGTTATCGTTATACATACATTAAAGGTTAGCTACGGCTAATATATACTTTTGCTATACACCTTGGTGATCGAAAGAAACATTCAGTTTTATACTTGATGGGCAATGTAAAGAGGGTTTATTCTTTCAACCAATGGCAGTATTGGTATTTCACGACTTAGTTCTCTTAAGGAGCGCGAGTTAAGTTAATAGCGATATAATAAAGCGTACCAGGTTCGCTACCAGCCGAGGACAGTCTTCCGTTTCCGCTGCTGCTGTCCGAGTGGGCCGACGGCGAAGGGCACATTGGTGGTTGCTGAAGGTTCTGGGGTCCTCCCATCTGACTGCCAAGTACACCGAGGCCGGCTCCTGAACACGAGAGATAACGTTCTTCCGATCGACCAACACAAACGATAACATATCAACCTTCCTGCTCCTCTTTCTCCGATTGAGTTTTTTTTTCTCTGTTTTTTTGTTATTTGCTTTTTTTTTCAAGTTACTCACCCAAACTCGAACTCGCGAGTAGTTCGCGATCTCGCCTCTCTGCTGCGGCTCGGCTCAGGACGTACTGCGCCGCAAACTGATGCTTCGGGTCCATCCTCATGTGCTCCATGTGCGTTAGTAGACCTACGAGCGGTTGACAAATTTTTAGAGCAATGTTTCACTGTTGTGCGTGTAGAGTGACTTTTTTTACGAGTTGAAATGATATGGTGGTTGATGAAAAGATTAAGAGGAAACGCAATCTAGGCTAATGACTCGTGGGCATTAATCGATGTGCATCATTGATGACTCGTACGAGTTTATGCAGTCATACGATTATCAATTCAGCAGATATCGAAGAAGGGAGAGTGAGAGAATGCTTCATCGACTCGGCGCACTCACCACTTTCGTTCGTGAATACAGACTGGCAGACGGAGCAGGGCCACATCCTCAAGCTTTGGCTCAGCTGGCTGGTCTCCGGATGGCAGGCCAGATGCTTCCTCAGGCTGCCCTCGTTCACGTAATGCTTGCCGCACACGGGACAGGGATGATTGGCGGTGCGTCTCTTTGCTAAGTAAACCCCGGCGGAGGTCGTGCAGTCAGCGGTGGGAACAATAGGGCGACACAATTGTCAAGGTCAATGCCAAAGCAGGAAAAGCGGACACCCCCGCAACCAGTAGAAGAAGGTCCAAACAGACCGACCACCATGGATAGACCCAATAACCCGGTTCGTCGACGTCGTTCCAGATGATCCAGAGAGTTTTTACATGTGGATCGATCTTTTTTCTTTTTTCTTTTACTCTCGACCATCTCGTGAACGACGACCACGACAATACAACCATCACCATATGTTGCGAGCAATTGCGAGGTTGATGAGGTCAAGTCGGAGATTCGGTTATTGGATGCTCGTCAAATTCGCATGTGCTCGTGTTATTTTATGTATATAAGTAAAGTGAGATCCTTCACCCAGATGCCCAATCGTGCACTTCAACAGTCATTCCATAGATAGACGCGCTCGAGGAATGTGCTAATTTTAGAACGATATCTTGATGAGTTAGCGCTAGAAATAATGTTTTGACAATACTTTTTCTGGCTTTTCGTTATAAAAGATTCAATATAAAAATATCAATATTCTTTTGGATTTTACAAATTGGAAAATAATCTTTTGATAAAACTTTAAACAAGAATATTCAAAACATTGGATCGTAATGAAATGGTATTCTAAAGATTATGTTAAATATCGTTAATTACTAATTTTTATTTCATTCATATCTCATCAAAATATATGTGTATATAATATTAAAAAAAAAAAAAAAAACTTGCACTACATTACTACAATAGATCCGTAAGAATTCGTTAAAATAGAATGATTATTTTTAAAATGAAAACTGCGTTATCGAAATGAAGCTTTTCATAGCAAAGTAAGCACTTTATTCCCAGAGCCAAACGAATATTTTCAGTAACAAAAATCCACCCGGGAAGGCTAATAACTTATTCACATTTTCAATAAAAAATGTAAATGCAATCATTGAGAACTGTAATTCCGCAGGCTGGTAATTAGATTTGTATCATAATCTACAAATTCTATTTTCGGGTGACTGAAGAATAAAATATAGAGTCATTTCTGTGTTTAAAAAGTAATTATCCAATTTAATGAACGTGGTGATTGAAAGCGCCAATTAGGATTGGTTTGCTTTTTCAGCTCGAAGTTTATTATTTAATGCGGGAAAATGTATAAAAGCACCGGTTTGCCCCGAATGTTTGGATACGATTAAAATAGTTAAAGCAATTACCACTGTTACTTTAAGTATTGCATAGTTAGATACCCTGATTTGATGAAAGCCCATATTTAGAATTTACGAGAAGATTAGAATAATAATTTTTCAAACTCGAAATCCCGTCATCCCGAGCGTTAAAATTAGCACAATCCCGTCTTATCATGTGCACGAACTATATACACTTGAATGAATCATTTCCTTTATCTCGCACAATACATCAGATATTGATCAAATTTCAAGCACTTGAACTATATACAGTTAGAAAATATCCCCCGTTAGTTAAGATATATTCACAAGCGTGACTTATACGTATACATAAAATAGAAATGTGAAGATAAAATAGAAACATGCTGATAGTGTTTGCACGCTCCCAAAGCGATTTGGGGGACTTATAAAGTAAAAGTTACGCTCTTACTGATTATCACTTAGACTTGAAATTTTATCCCATTAACCACGCCACTTTCTCTTGCTTCCTGTATACTTTGTAAAACCAATATGTGTATCGCAGGTAACCGCAACCTTGTTAAACTTACGAAGCCCGAGCCTTTTTTGTTATATGTTTTGCGGAATAAAAAGAAAATGACAAATTCTACCTCTACACGAGGATTTATTGCAAATACATCTACAGTTATCACTGATCTGATTTGTGGATACGAAGCTACGCAATCAAGTTTGAATTTCTCTTAGAATTGCTAATGACCGTTAATGAGTCTGTATGTAATAAAAGTTGCAAGACGAAGTTCAAGAAAGTGGCGTTCCCTATCATTCGGCTCTATTTTGAACTTGGAAACCAAAATATTCTCAAATCAATTTTAATGCTGTCTTCGATCAATCGAAAATCCAATATTCAATCGGCATCGACAGTCCCCAAGTTCAAGAAGCCCAACCAAAATATTCGCTGATCAATAATGAGCCAGGAGAGCTGGACTCGAGAGTCTCGCCCACACACAATAAGTGAGAGAGTCTGCGATGGTCTGGCTCTCAGCTGGGCATACTTACTGGCTACGCCCGACGCGTTGGGATCCTTATGCGTGATCTTCATGTGCTCCATGAGAGCCTCGCCGCCCAGGCAGGGCTTGTGGCATACGGGACAGCTGGTGACGGTGGGTCCACCGATGAGTGAGTTGTGTGGCTGGAACACAACACGCTGTTGCAGCTCCTTTTTTGGGCGGTGCGCGCGAAGCAGTAGACAGAGGTAGGCGAGAGACACACGGACAACGCAGATGTCGTGCGTGTTGAGCGAGTTATTTGCGAACCCACACCACATCATCATCATCATCACCATCATCATCATCATCACATCACCATCACACAAAGGCCATCAACCGGCATAAACCCACGCCATATGTATGTGCCACAACACGGCGGGAGAAGAAGTGTTGATCACACCGCATATTTAGGACACCACCACACGCCCACCATTGTGATTTTTTTTTAACACCACCAAACCAGGTTGCACCCCCGAAGTGATAGAGTAGTTATCGCAGTAGGAGAAGACGGAGACCCGCAGTAGTAGTAGTAGTAGTAGTAGTAGTAGTAGTAGATGTGTGTGGAGATCGATTTTTTTTTGGAGTGTGAGAAGAAGAAGCGCAAGTGTGGATTGGTTTCCGCGAGCACCCAGGAGAAGCGCGCAGAGGCCAGGCGGACACACAAGAAACAAGAACACGATACCAAAACGTGAGAGTCACGGTCAACATGACGTTAGCCGCCGCCACCATTATTGGCGCTACGCTTTGCAGAAGGGATTACGGGGATGGGTATTTGGATTCTTTCTTGTTGAGCTTTCAAGAACGATTTCCAAGTCTTTGGGATTCTGGTCGGGATCAAACGGATCGCGTGTGTATAGCATAAGTACAATCGCGTTTGAAGCTGACATCAAAGGGATATATCGTTGTAGTTTTCTCGACATATACGAGTAGTGTATTCGTGATGCATAATGATGACGAACTTCAAGTGCGATTGGATACAAGCGTACACGCGTGTTCTTTGGAACCAGAACGTAGGTACTTCGTCATTATTTACAAGATTCAAAGACTTGGAATTCTGAAAAGCTCAAAGGAAGAACTTTTTAAGATTAGGATGTTGATGAACTGTGTAGGATTGGTTGCTACTCGCTGTTGGAACGTGAGGAAAGAAAGATCGGTTCATCTTGCGGTTATTTTCATTAATTTTCTTCCTAAGTAATTCTACAAGCCATGAGAAAGAATTTTATACTTGTAATGAATGTATTTATATGAAATATCTGATTTGATGAAGCAGTACACACTTGTGAGATTAAACGCAATATTTACTCATTTCAATAAAATCAGTATCCTTGCAGTTTTGAATTTGCTGTTAATCGATAATATTAAAATAAACATAAGAGAAGCTATTACCATCATATTCCAATACAGAAAACTTTTTTCGAATATCAATAAGCATTCAACGTGTACAACGTACTGCAATATAAGTATCAGATTGAACATCGTAGAACAATTTATTTTAAAATTACTAGTTTCACGAATGTAAAATTTTATAATTTAAATATTCCCATGCATGAGAAAAAAGTTTCAATCTTTGCGATTCTCATCACAGGTATGTACGCTGAAATAAAATCTCAAATTAATATTCCCCAAGGAAAATATATACATCCACAACAAGCAGATCAACATTTTTTTTCGTTCCAACAGAGTGCAGCAAACGGACACGGCAGGATTCAAGGATATAAGATTTGGTAGAAGCGAGAAGCCCAAGATTATAAGGTGAATGAAAGCTCATGGTCAGGACGTCGATCGACTCGTCTGTCTCATTGTACACTAAACTATTGTTCGGCTTTCTTTATCGTACACGCGTATATACATTACACTCGTCGAGAAAAGACAAAAAAAACACATCTCCCGGAAATTTTGAATGTGCTTCGATCGACCTCGCATGACCGCGGTGATATTTATCTCTTTCATGTACAAAAAAGATGGGACGTGGGATAATCGAGCGTAATGCGCAAAGCATAGAATCCAATGATCTGGCTTTGATTTTTTTTTATTAATTATCAAATATTTTGTTTTTTAATGAATTATACAATATGTATGATTTAAATCAGACGTCCTTTTCCTTCTACTTTGTTACTATTCTACTTTTATCTTTTTTTCTTTTAATCTCTACGATTTATATTTTGCCGTATTTCGTATTTGTGTCGTGTCGAGAATTTTGACGAGGGCCACCAGCAAACAAAGTAAGTGAAAATTAAAAAAAAATGAAAAAAAAAGGACAAAAAAGTGAATGTATTGTACACGCGAGATGAGATGTAATGTACCGCGAGAGACGAATATATTGCCCGTTGGCATTGAGAAAAAGATGTGGCCCCCGTGTATAGTGAAAAGAACCTTTCGCGGTCGTCAGCTGTACATATCCATTCTTTTAAAACGTATGCGTGTGCGTGTGTACACTGGAGTGCATGTGTGTATAGTCTGATCTCAGTGTGTGTATGTTGGACTCGCGTTTCGTACACCCGCTCTATCTCTTTCTCTGTCTCTCTCTCTCTCTCTCTTTCTCTCGTTGCAGTTTGCCTCTCGGTCGCGCTCTCCTTCTTTTCGTTTTCCCCTCTCGTTTGCATTGTCGATGCGCCGAAGGACGCGCGATCTCCGCGCCACGCGGCTAAAGACGTCCTTGCTGCTGCTCTTGCTACAGCTCGAGGAACCGAAAGTGCAGCGCTCTTGTGTCTTTTTAAACGAGGCACCCGATGATCACTCGGTTATTTATCGGGTATTTACACAAAGTAGAAAGGCATTTTTTTTGCGATGATGATTTGCGTCTCTTCGAAATTCTTTTTTTTTTTTTTATTATTTAATTATTTTTAGATAGTGTCGTTCGGTTCCCTCTCCTCTTTCCTGATAATTCTATAATAGCTGCGGTAAGACTTTCCTATAGCCATTCTCAAAAATACACCGTTGCAATGGACAATTTTCGGTTAAAGATCGTTACAGAGAACATTAAACGGGATAGAGACTGAATCATCCTTATAGCATCGAGAGAGCGAGATATAACGCCGATATATATATATATGAAGCCGTTTTTCGATAAAAGAAACAAACAAACAGCGTGGAATGATTTCGCTGTGCGCAGCTCGCCATAATTACACGCCAGCGCAGCTAAACACTTAATAGCTACGTATAGCACACTATAACGCTCAACGAGTTTTTCCGCCATATAATATCTGTCCGCGCGCGGCTAGACTCGCAAGCTCGGCATCATCCTCGTCGTCGTCGTGGCTATTTACCAACGCGCCGCGCCGTATGTGTACGAAGCTTTTTAAAAGAAGGCGTGTGCGCGTTGCAGAGGGCAAGTATCGCTCGCTCGCTATATACGCGGTGCCTAAGAAAAGCTGCGCGTCGACGGGGGTCGCGCGCGGGTCTAAAATAAGAGTCTCTCTCGCTCGCTCTCGCGCCACGGCAATGACCCGAAAGTTTGGCTTTCCAGCGCGCGCGCACACACACATACACACAGATCCTCGATATCCTTTGATGTTGGCCTGCATAACCTTCGACTTTTGCAGCTCGTTTTTTCCTCTCGTTCCTCTCCGCACTCGCGGATAAGTCTAGAGCTCGACGGCCTCACTTTTTCTCGGGCCGGTTTCGCGAGTTCGCCTCCTCTTTCTCTCTTTTTTCCCGGACCTAGGGCAAGCGAGCTCAAGAGAGAGAGAGAGAGAGAAAGAGGGAGAGGAGGAAAAGCCTATGGCGAGTTAAGGAGGCGACGCTCGGAAAGAAAGAGAGCAGAGCCGCCGCCGCCGCCGCCGCCGCCGCCGCCGCCGCCGCCGCATGCAAGTTATTCTCGGCCGAGCTTCTTCTTCCTCTCTCTCTCTCTTGCTCTCTCTCTCTCTCTCTCTCTCTCTCTCTCTCTCTCTTTCTATCTCGCTGCAGTGTATAGCAGCAGGCAAGCTTATGTACTCCCTGCGGTCCGCGGCGGTGGCGGCGGCGGCGGCGGCGGCA
>UELV01098543.1:0-11444 GCA_900490015.1 Megastigmus stigmatizans | reverse complement strand
TCTCTCTCTCTCTCTCTCTCTCCCGTCGGCTAGATTAATATAATAGAACGGTCTGGTCGCGGCTGGCCTTCGACGAGGTTACGCGGCTCACTCGCTCTATACTCGCTCTATACTCGCTGGCTCGGCATAAAAGGCTCGTTTGTTGGCGCACAGCTCGCGATGCCTTCCGCACGTGGTGAACGTGCGCCAGCAACAGCAGCAGCAGCAGCGACAACGACCAGAGCCTCGAGCGCCCGAAGGATATCCGACATTATACATAGATTCGCTCAGAAGAGAAAGAGCGAGCGAGAGAGAAAGGCTGAAAGCAACGGCTTTTTCACGCCGCGGTATCTGCCGCTCGCGCTGATTATTGCGAAAGCCGCGGAGCGAAGCGATACACACACATACACACTGCACGGAGAGTCTCTCTAATTCACGGCAGACCGCTTTTTTCCATAACGCCTGTGCGGCTGCTACACGCTCTCGGCCATTATCATTCGCTGCCGCCGCACCGCAGCTGTATTATGTGCATGCGGCGAGGCTCAGTTGGCTCTCTCCTCTCCTCTCCTCTCCTTTCCTCCTCGCTCGAGCGCCGATATTATGCAGCGTGAAAGTCAATGAGGCGTCCACGGTGCAGTGCAGGCTGCAGCTCTTACCGATCGGGCCGCGCTCCTTCCTTCTATACACTCGGGAGCCCTGATTTATTGGATTCGGATACGTGGGCGAAAGGACTGCTCGCACGGCCGAGCTCTTCTAGCGGGCAAAACCAGTAAATTGTCGCGAATGTGCACGAGCCCAGCATTTGGTGCTGAAGGGAGAAAAAAAAACAGCTCCGCGGTATATCTAACTGTAAATTCGACGACGACGAGGACGACGGCGACGTCTTTCACCGACTCACCGCTGTCATCGCCGCCGCCGCCACGAAAAATTCGATTGATTAATTGCTGGGAAAGCTTCATTCGGTGCTAAAGCTGAATAATCGCGCTCTAAACCGAGTCGACGACTACCAGAGACTGCCAGAGACTGCCAGAGACTGCCAGAGGGAGGGGGAGACGAGGGAGAGACGAGGGAGAGACGAGGGAATCGCAGCATGTCGACAATGATCGATCGGCTTCAACGCACTCGTCGCGCGCGCAGTTCCGCAGCCGCCGCGACTGTATTTGTGCAGAATATACATGCACTGCACAGCTCGCCGATACTCGAATCGACAGAGACCAACACCCCGCCGAAAATTTGCTATTATTTCAGTGTTTCTCTCACGCGCCGCGTATAATGGGATAACGATCGCAGAGTCGCACCGTCCGCGTGTAGAAAAAGAAGCGTGCTACTCGAAAAGGAGGGTATGAGAGAGAGAAAAAATGAGAGAAAGAGAGAATAAAACAATCGTTCTGGTCTCCGGTCTGCTTTTCCATCTCTCGGTCCCCATTGTTCTTGGGCTTCGCTTGCTTGCTCGTTCGCGTATGTATATAATGCGTATTTTTGGCTACTCTCTCTCTCTCTCTCTGCTTTTGGATCCGGAGAGCAAGAGAGAGAGAGAGAGAGAGAGAGGGAGAACCCCCCGTTGGTCTCGCGATTGTTTCACGAACGCCGTCGGAATTAAGCGGCAGGGTGTGGCGACAGGGAGTGGAGCGAAATCGCCGATAGTGGAGAGCCGAAAAAACGCAGCAGCAGCAGCAGCAGCGCCGAAATAAAAGAAAGTCCATAATACGCGCAGCAACATACACCACCGAGAGAGCAAGAGAGAGAGAGAGAGGGAGAGGGAGAGGGAGACAAAAAGAGAGAGAGGGAAGCTTGTTTTCAACACTGACAAAGCGACCAGTTCTCCGACTAGGCGCAACTCTAAATACCCCCTTCTATCCCTCTCGATCCCTATTCTGCACCTCCTTCTTTTCCCCTCTCCCAAACTGGTCACTAGTATACACAGTGGAGGGCAGCTGGTGAACAGGTGTCGAGACGCAAGCGATGGAAAGTAGCACATCTATACATCTATATATATATGCATACATACACATACATACACACACTAACATTTGGCGTCAGCTGTTTGAGCGTCTCAACTGCGCCAAGTAACCAAGTGCGATGAATTGCTCACGCCGCAAGCAATAATGCGCCCATTCCGAGTTTACGTTTAGGCTGCACGGCAGCACTGTGCAATGGACAGCCCAAGTTTTCTCGGGGTCTCGGTTCGCATTTAACGAACGTTGCGTGCGCGCGTGTGTGTATGAGAAAGCCAGACACATCAGATATATTCGATGGGATACACGGATTGTTCCCAAAAACGATCATTGTTTCGCTGCGGCTAACCGATTCGATTGATAGATACGAGCTGCCGAGTATTTTTATCATCGCCGAATTTGGTAGCGAGCTCGAGTTCGACTGCGGGACCTGTAGCAAGTGCGAACGCGCCTCGTAAAAATGTCCAAATCTACTATATATACATTTATGTGCACTGCACACACACACAGAGAAAACGTACTACAGTGTATTACTTAATATCGTCGATAGCCAAGGCTTGTCTCTATTATAGTATCGGGAGACAGTGGAGTGTGCAGGAGTGCGCAAAATTCAGTGCCTTATTGGACGGTGATTTGTTGGACGTGCTCTCATTTCAGGAAATGTTAAATCTCAAGCGATTTATCACGTTGCACGGCTATTAAGCAAACCGGTATGCCACCAAAGACTCACTGTGTGTGTGTGCGTGCGTGCGTGCGTATGTGTGTGTGTGTGTGACGGATAGTTTTCACGAGTCCCCGTGTACAGTCGTCACCGGATCGTTTCTGCACTTTCGCGCTCGTATATCACACCCTGCGCGATCATTTAGTTTTTCAACGATCCGAGGTTCCGCTTATACTTTACAACTTTGCTTTTTTTTATACATATATAAGGCGGCGAGTAGTGCTTTTGACGCTTGGCCAAACTAATTCAATTTGCTCTTTGCAGGAGCATGGCGAGTACCGTTTCGCAACATTCACTGAATTTTAGCAGATATTGCAAGCTCGCTTTTACGAAATTCAAGTTTTGTTCTATCGAGCAACATTTACGGTGTATCAGCTTTCCCAAACGTTATTAAAGCCACGAGGCGAGTTTCCCCTACAGACCGAGGCCTCGTTTCGTCATTTTTGCTGGTCTACTGCATGAGCGGGGGGCGGCTGGAGGGGAGGGGAGGAGCGGCTTGGAATGGATTTGGCTTGGTTTGCCCACCCCCTGTATAGACGAGAGAGACGGGGGTCGAACTCGAGGCGGATCAATACCGCAGCCGGTTGCGCTTTAACCAGCTCTCTCTCGCTCTCTCTCTCGCTCGCTCCGATGCCATTCGAATCTCGACTGGCGAATCGCGAGCCAGAGTGAGCGAGAGTAAGGGGGCGAGAGAGAGAGAGAGAGAGAGAGAGAGAGAGAGAGAGAGAGAAAAAGTGACCCCCGGGTCTAGCGATAGATGCCACTGCGAAATTAACGGCTGCGCTGGCCGTCAATCGACGCGGGTTTATGGCTTTACGAGGGCGTAAATATTTGGATGGGTCCCCGTCGATGCCTCGCTTCTCGATCTTGTACGCTTCGCTTTACGACGATCTCTACAACTATACTGCGCTATGCCCTGGCTTTCGAATTTTCGTTGTTCACGCTTGTTCCATCCTTCTTTTTTTTCCATTTTTTTTTCTCGAGTCCTGCTCTCCTTCGCCAGCGTTTATACATAGATTTCTGCCGGATGAGCTGCAGCAAAGCTCTCTGATCAATATCCTTTCCTATAAAAAAAAACCTGCAGCTACACGAATTCTCTTACTCGAAATATTTGTAAAGAGAGCTCGCAGTATCCCGAACTAATCTCGAAGTTGACGAAATTGAAATTGAAAATGTAAGTAACTCAATAAGGGGAGTACGGGCTTTAAAGCGAACGTTTGGCTGGCACTGAATTGTGACAGTCGAGGAAACTCGCAAAAGTGTCGAATGCTGCAAAACGATTGACGTGCAGGCGAGTGCGATAAAGTTCTCTACTACTACTACTACTACTACACACACGCACACACACACGCGCGCGCGCGCGCGTGCAGACATGGGAGCGAGCGCGAGCAACTTGGTGACAAACTTTCGAATCTCGGCAAGTCGAGTTGGACCAGCGTGCAGCGGTTCTATCTCTATCACACTCTCGCGTAATTAGTGCAACGTTGAATAACACGGCCGGCCGCGCGGTAAATGGAAACCCAGTAAGTTTTCCGTGTGTGGGCCGCGGCTCGCGCGATGCACTGCCTGCACACACCACTTTTGCGAATCTGCACTGCTGCACGCGCCTCCGATGCGCAGCTGCAGTTGCTGTTGCAGTCACACTCTACGTGCGCGCCGACATACTTATTCGTTAAACTGCAGTGTCGGCTCGAATTCGAGCTTCGCGCGTCCGCGTGTTTCACGGCTCTTCAACTATGTAATACCATGCCGGAAACTAGAGATATACATATATATGCACGACGCACGGTGGCTTTATAGACGACTTCCGCGCCCAACAGATATATACGTATATATGCATGTGCTGCTGTTGCTGCTGTATAGTGCAGGCGGTGCCAATCTGGCGCTTCCTTCTTTTTGTTTTCTTCCTTTGCTCTTTTTTTTCTGCTTCAGTCGAGTCTTTATCTTTTAAATTCTCGTTACCAACGTGCTGTCATTGGTATGAAAATGGATAATTTTATTTTTATACGGATACTGTTTCGTGAAAAAAAATTCCAAAAGTTACACAACATATGATATAAACTGTATTTATAGACAAAGTATAAACTGTATTTACAGTGCAACAAAATTCAACTTAAAAAATACATTCCCGGATAATTTAAAAATACATGAGGACAAAGCCAAAATAGCATCCGATTCTTACATATATGTATTTATATACACACGTTCTGGCAAATAAAGCCAACGAAAAGCGTATAGTCGCCGGATCCGGGAGGTTCGTGTCCGGTTTGTCAGAGCGGAAATCAACCGCCAGTAGCGGACGTAACAACTGTCGAGGTGGCCTTAGTTTACGATTGCGTCAAAATCGACGACTCGAATCATCGTCGTTTCCCTTCTCTCACTTCTCCGCGACGTTATGCCTCCTACTTTTTCCCCTTTTCTACTTGCTCGACGCCGGTTTTTTTCTCTTTCTAATCGACTCTCGCTTAAGAAAACGATTGGACGACTCTTACTTTGCGCTAGACGTGTGCTTGTAGATTTTGGAATATTTTGAGGATTCTTTGTAATTATTTATTCCCCCACCGCATCGATCAAGATTAATGGACGAAAGTTTTTAAAAGGAGAAACAGCTTGTGTTTCTTCGAAATTTATATTTAAAATTAAATTGAGAAATCATTTTTATTTTTGAAACAGTATAAACGCTCGTTTGTCGCACTGGCTCAATACGAATGTATAAAGCAAATTTATTATAAATAAAAAATTTCATAATTAATTCAGCTTGTTTTGAAAATAGCTCGAATGCAATGTTTGTTATACTTGGGAAACGTGTTGCGAATGCTAATCTATACTCGCACGACTTTTTCGTGACTTTCTGAAAGCTCGTGGCATGCGTACAAAGATGTCTTTGTCGCTCGAAACTGCGATTCCGCTTAACCTTATGACGCGCGTCAACTTTTTATCAACAGTCAGTTGATAACGGAATACGTGTTACGCGCTTAAGCGAATTTTCATTAATACTCTTACATTTATTCGCTTTATAAACTAGAGATTTGGGAAACTTTTTGCCCGTCAATTCGAACTTTCTGAGAAAAATGAAGTAGGTACTTTATGAGCTTAAGACAATGGTAGATTTAATAAAAAAACATGGTTATCATCATATTTGGAAAATAGCCTCATCCTCTCGTTCTAAAAATATTTTAATGGTACACGCAATCTAGCTATTTTTCTAGTCCAATACTGATACACATTACAATCGTTATTGGCATTCCGTGAGGATGAAACCGTATTATAAATTTTTATCGATATAATCTGTCAAAAAATAAAGCACAACACCAAATGCTTTTCAATCCCGCTGAAATTTAAAACCTAATTATAATTTTATGATAAAATTAATATTCCTTTATTTTTTGTGTTCAATATTCGTCTAGAATGAATTTACCAATATCTCGTTGATATTAATTAACGTTCGAGCAATTATTACGGAGCTTTGATTATAGTATTTTAAAATAGTCCATAGCGACGGGGAGGCGCGCTTTGCCAGCAGCGCGCGGGGGTGGAATAAAACGGAAGCCGGAAACCATGATCGATCGGAGCGCGTCTGCGGTTTCGAGCCCGCAATAACGCATTAACGAAAAACAACGCAACGCCGCGCGGGAATGATCGAACGGGCACTTTCGCTGGAGATATACCGCGACCAGGAGACGAGGGAGAGACACGGAGAGAGCGAGAGGGAGAGAGAGAGCCTATTAAAGTTGTTTTAATCAATGTCAGTACGTAACTGAGCCGTCGGATGACGTCCAATGCTCAGCTGTCTTGGAATAATTGTCAGCCATTAATATATATATATATATATATATATGTTTCAAAGCGTTTTTTGCGGAGGCAGAGTTTAGACACTATCTTTCCTGATAGAAAATTTCAGAGAGAGATATTTTTGAACTGCTTCCAAGATTTTGAACTTGAAATCTATTTTTAATATGCTAATTATCTTCTGGTTTATATTTAGTGCTTAAGCAAGCTGGGCAGAACATAATGACCGTTTAACATAATGATCGAAGACAACTAAAGGGTGTACTAATGAAGTCCTTTTCCGTGTGCTTGCAGGTATTTTAGCAGTCTACGTTGCGTGAGCGGTGACGGTAGCCGCGGCGGAGGCGGCGGAGGCGGAGGAGGCGGAGGCGGAGGCGGCGGAGGCGGCGGCACAGAGGCCGCTACGAGGCTGCTGCGCATCCGTAACCGCAGGAGCGCAGGCGGCGGAGGCGGGGGCGGCGTCGGCGGCGGGGCCGGAGACGGCTGCGGCGGCGGCGGCGGCGGCGAGGCCAGCCCCCAAGGCAGCCCCAGAGGGGGCAGCCCGCGAAGGGCCGCTCAGGGCCTCGAGGGCAGCAACGGCGTCGGAGCTAACGGCGGCGGCGGCGGCGGCGGCGGCGGCAACGGCGTCGTCGGAGGCGGCGGTACCACGCCCCAAAGTAACCACCACCACCACCACCTCCACCATCCGAGCAACCACCACCATCACTTGTACCACTCAGGCGGGAACGTCAGGCACACGAGGCAGAAGCTACCGATCGCCAAGCAGTGCTCCGGGCATCGTCACCATCCTACACACTCCCACCACTTTCGTCCCCACCGGGGCATGAACATGGGCCAAAAGGTTTCAGGTACGTACCCACAAGCATTCCTTTGCTGCGCTTACTCCGGAAGGACCCTAAATTTTTCCTCCAGTACTTACTTAGCGACCGAGCTTTGCAGGGATTCTCGTGGAATTTCCCGGGTGGTTTACAACGATTTAATTAGTACCGATTCCGTGCACACCTACCGATCGAGTGCTTAGTTCGGTGTTTCCTTCGGGTATTTGGCTAATCATTTTTTTTAACTATATTTCTACTAAGTGAAGTGAAATACCTCATGCATAAAATGAATATCTGGGAATTGAATAGGCGGCGCAACAAAATATCTAAAAAATCATCCACGTTGATGACTATACCAACGATGCATTCAGCTTTGTTCCTGCATTTAGATATACTGCACAGAGTAACAGAAACATTGAGGAACAAAATTTAAAAACTGACATGATTTAGAAAATCGGTATATTATATACATGGGAACAGAAATATATGGCCTCTGAGGCTAATGTTTCTATTTGGTTAATAATTTCTGGAGCGATTAGGTCATAACTCTGATTAGCCTTGTTAAATGTACAAAAACAAATGCGAAATAAATAAAAGCTTTACTTCTTAAATTTGGTCGACCAATCAGAAAACGTTTAAGCTACCTGCAATGAAAAGCCCATGGATTTTAAAATATATATAGGAATAGGGATTAGCATGAACCAAAGATTTTACAAATTCTTAAAATATCATTGTGGCATTATGAAACCGATACGGGTACGAGTAATTGCAAAGGCTTGGAAAATAAAAGTAAACTCATTAAGACACAGCAAAGTATAAGCCGCACTATAAGAAAATCTCATTTGAAAAATATGTCTTTTGTTATTGCGCGCAGACGCATTCTTGTGCCAAGTTTATTCCATCGCGCAACAAATACACTTATGGTTTTCAGTGTCTGCGACGATTACATCGGCATAGGGACTAATTGAAGGTGTTATCCTTCGTTAGGAAAATTCGCCATTCGCCTGAAACCGTCATTAATGCGCTTAGCTAAATCCATTAAATCGAAATCCTATAGCGTACGGGAACATCGCGAGAATTCCGTAATTCCCCAGTATTACACGAGTGCAGTGTCGCTGCATAACAATGAACGAGGAGTAAGGAAAGGAAATTTACCGTATTCCATCCTTCCATTCTTACGCATCCCTCGTGTGCGTATAAAATACAAGAGCAGGAATTTACGAGACGAAGAAGGCGAGAGAGAGACAGAGAGAGAGAGAGAGAGAGAGAGAGAGAGAGAGAGAGAGAGAGCGGGATGGGAGTGCAGACAGCCAAAAATTCAGATGTGGCTTGCCCTGGCCTAGGGTCAAAGTATCGTTTGGGTTCGAGCAAACTACCCTACCCGAGAGAGCCCAGGTAGACACTATAGATCGTGCGATCAGGTTTTCTCCTTATGCAGGGCTTTCGTCCTTTCATTCCACCACGATCCAAGCGAGAGGCCGTTGAATCACAGCGGTTGGTAGAATCTGGTCTCCCTTTATTCTCCGCTCTCTTTACTACTCCTCTTTTCTTCTCCTGGTCCTTTCCCTGCTTCCTTCCCTCTCCCACCAGCCACTCCATCTTGACCTGCACTGCTCTCTTCCTCCTTTCTTCTCCTTTTTCTCCGCTCGTTATCCCTCGCGCATCCTCGCTCTACAGCCCTGTTAATTTTCGAATTAGTAAATTCTCCGATGCAAACGCACCAAAGTCCTTTCTATGAGTATATATAGGGAGAGAAAGGAATGCACAAATTGATACGATAGAAAGGGCGGGAGGTGCAGATTCTTTTTTTTCTTCTCCCCCCCCCCCTCTCTCTCTCTCTCTCTCTCCTTCACTCTACGCTGCCTTTTTTATTTCACGAAGAAAATAAAAGCGGAGAGCGTGGAAAATTGCCGCGAGCGAAGCTCCATTGCGAATCGTGAATAGCGAGGAAGGAAGGAAGGGGAAGGAGAAGGGAGGGGGGGGGGGAGAGGATCGAATCGCGAGCGCGTATTAGTGAAGATCGATCGATTAATCTCTCTTGTAGCCCGAAAGGAATCGATTGAACCCGGCGAATTCGTTCTCTCTCGTGGAATTTCGTGTAGCTTCGAGTAAAGCTTAACGTTTATTATGTTTAGACAGCTTGGCTATGCAACAATGAGCTTTCACAGTACACCCGTACAATTAAAGGTAATTGATTCTGTTTCTTTTGTTTCCTTGTCAACTTAAAGCTGTATATCGATAGCACGACCAAATGATTTTTTTGTCGGTGCATTTCAATTTGAAAAATGTGACAGTCAAAAGCTTGGCACTTTGTAAAGCTTATGCTCGCTCTCGAAGCTGTTATCTGCGATCGAATATAATATCAACTAGAAGACTTTCAATTATCTACACAGGCTACAAATTATCGTCGTTGGTAATCAGTCGAAAGGAGGAAAATCGATTCTCGATTAATTGAGCGCGAAAACGGGTGCAATAAAGCGCCTTGGCGTTCGCACGTACGCGGCGTGTACTAATTGCGCAGTCCGCGACCAGTGGATTTGCATCGCAAGATGTCGAGCATTCTTAAGAGGGGGGAGCAGACTCTTGCTTCGGAATGAAGCCGAAGAAAAAAAAAGTTTCATTCCGCGAATCCCAAAATTCCGAGAGATGCCTTTGAAAAAGCGCGTAAACTCTCGATCGAATGCTGCTGCTCGTATCTCGCACAAGGAATGGCATTTTCCAAGAAAGTTTTGACATCGATCGGCATTTTTCATTTCACTCCAGAACTCATACTTTTACGGAGGTCCTTAACTTACGCATAGACTTTAGGGTTCTTTTTTTCTTCGACTTGTTCAACAAATTCAAATAGATATCGAAACAGTATTTAGAGTGTATAACAAGCTTCAAATACTCTACTTCAGGTTTATCTCGCTCCTAATTACAAGAAAACAAAAAATGAAATTGTAATAGAAATTGTCGCTATCTTTTTCCTTATTCGTTCTACTATAAAAGAAACTGTCACATTATTTTCTGTCTAAATTCTGTAGTGTGAGACTAAGTTTTTGTCTCCTTCCCGAATCGAATCGCTATGGGGCGTGTAACAATGTCATAAATATAAAATCTCTTAAGAGAGGGAAAAAGTGCAGTGAGATTATTAGCGTCTGATTCAAAGGCTCGCGGAAACCAATCACACTGACCTAACTCATTTGCCCTCTGGCGAATCGCCTTTCGCAACGGTTCACTAGAGACAACTTTTTTATAAAAAAAAGGAGGAACTCGGCGAAGCCAGCTGAACTTATTTCATTAGTCTTTGACAGAAAGCACATCAATTTCTTTTGAAGACCACTAACATTTTTTGTGTAAGTCAATTTAATACTTAGGCATATTTTTAAATCACAAGGACAGGAGGTTTTGTCAATAAATATATTGTTTTTTTTTTACAATTAATTACAAAAATAAATTTGTTAGTAATTTATAGGGTTTGAAAGTTTTATTTATTTTGCATTATTTTTTTTTATACAGGACTGTTAAAATATAGTATATATGGCTTTAGATTAATTATAAAATAAAGATCGAAAAAAAAATACGTCATAACTTAATATCAATTTAATGAATAAAAATATTCTTTCAGGATACGATAGTTGAAAATAAGAGTGCGAAAAAATACTTCTTAAAGCCAAATAATAGGTTAATTTTATACAAAATAAAATTACGTTGCGTATTTTATTTTGTAAATTCATTTTCAAATTCATTTTCATTCTAACGCAAAATATTTCATTACATAAATTTAGCATTACTTTTCACAACGCTAACATTCCTCCTATATATAAGCTAAAATTCGAAGTTCATTTTGAACTCTAGTTTAAAGTATATATTACTTACGCTGCTACTTACTTCTGAAATGCAACTTTGCCCGTGTCAATTCTCGGAAAGGTCTTCTCTGCACATATGTGTACATGTGTCGGGGCATATACATACAGAGAAACGAAAAAGGTGGAATTGAATGCGATCGGCCGAGATCCGTCAGTGGATAAAACGTCTACTCAGCTCGAACCGCGAGAAATCTCTCCATTTTCCAGGCATTTTTTGTAACTCACGACGGCCCCGTGAAATGCCCCATCGATAAAGCTCAATTCAAAGTCTCCTCTCATTAATCTGCCTGTACGAGGGAAGAAGGAGGAGAGAGAGAGAGAGAGAGAGAGA
>UELV01098541.1:0-15555 GCA_900490015.1 Megastigmus stigmatizans | reverse complement strand
CAAATATGATTCTGCATTACTGAGGAGCTTGTGACTGCAACGAAGAATCTTTAGTTACTTCACTGCCTTAAGAGAATTCAAAATTGACAGTATTATCATGATACAATCTATTCAAAAAAGTATCAGACATAGTACTTATTCGCAATGGATAGTAATAGCAGGAGGTATACACATAAATCTTATATAATGCATTCTTCACAGCTTAATTACATTTAGTGACTTTCTAATTTCATTCAATTATAATTCTAGTGTTACTGCTGCAAATACAATTAGGAGTAGAAATTGGTTGGTCATCTCCAAATATAGCTCGACTGACCTCCAAGAATTCAACAATTCCGTTGACGTTAGAACAGGCGTCTTGGGTAGCATCTTGTCTGAATCTAGGCGCATTCATTGGGACAGTCTTTGCTGCTGTTTTTATTGACCTCCTAGGTAGTAAAAAGACAGTTCTATTATCATTCTTCCCGATCAGTATCGCATGGATACTACTAATTTTTGCCAATTCTGTTGAGTGGGTGTATGCGTCTAGACTCATGGGTGGAGTCACCTTTGGTATGGGTTTTGGTTGTTTCTCTATCTTCTTAGGTGAAATTTCATCGCCATCAGTACGCGGTACCTCAATTACAATAGCATTGTGCGGAGCGCCATTTGGAATTATTTTGGCTTCGGTATGTGAATCGTATTTGCCCATGAACGTATGCAGTTGGATTTATCTGCTTCAGGGATTGTCAGGGATAATTTTATTTTTGTGGCTGCCGGATTCGCCCCATCGCTTAATGAAGTTGAATAAACTTGATTCTGCTCGAAAAGCAATTGACTGGTATCGAGGTGGTTACGAAGTGGAAAAAGAATTAGATTCAGTCAAAAGTTTTGTTAAATCTACCTCTGCGATGACTATAAAGGATAAAATTAGAGAATGCAGAAAACCACAAATCATGAAGACAATGATCCTTCTTACTATAATTTCCATCATCGCGTGCACATGTGGACAGTTCAGTATTGCATTTTACATGGAAGTAATATTAGTCAAGGGAAAATCATTCCTAATTAATCCACGGGATTTGGTTACAATTATCTATGTAGTCAGTTTTTTTTCAGCTTTAATGGCAATAGGTTTAATCGACAAGCTGGGTAGAAAATTCCTGTTAACAGTATCGAGTATTGGATGTACGATCCCATTGACAGGATTGGGAATACATTTTTATTTACTTAGCCTAAACTTCGATCCACAAAACTTACAGTGGTTTCCAGTTGTGTTTATACTTTTGTTCAGAATCACATATTCAATTGGATTTTTGATAGTGCCGAGTGTCATATTGGGCGAAATTTTCCCATACAACGTTAAAAGTGTGGCTTCCCTTTCAAGTTGTCTGTTATCGTCATTTCTTGGATTTCTAGTTCTTAAAGCATATCAGCCGATGGTCGACGCTTTCGGAGAAGCATACGTGTTCTGGTTTTATGCTGTATTGTCTATTTTGGCAATGCCGATGGTGCTCTTACTGCCAGAAACTAAAGGGAAGACTTTTTTGGAAATTCAAAACGATCTTTTCAAGAAATAATATCTCATACTCCAAAACAAAGGCTTTTATAAACCAGACTAGATTCTTGCTCACTTCGGCACATTGAGAAAACAATCATTTGGCTGTACAGTATATTCCTCTTAAGGGGATGCCGGAGCTCTAATGACTGTCAGGTAACTTCACATTGTATTTGTCAGTGGAAATATTCACACTTCCAACGGCCATCAGAGGGCTGTCATGTCGCTGTTGTAAGTTATACCATAATCACGTGATATATTAAACAATTATATCTATATATATTTACTATATATAGATATGTGTTCCGAAGTACGTATATATAAATTTTGTTTATTTTGGTATAACTTAGAGCAATTACAAAATTTACCACCAGGGGGGACTCTTTCGTCAAAAAATCTTACAAAAAGAAGAGAAGAGCACATTTCAATAAAGAATGATAATTGCAGTATTTTGTAATATGCGGCTAAATTTCTGGAAAAATTTACTTAAAATTTGTTGGGATGATGGTCTTAGTTATAGATGTTTTTGTTGCTTTTCAGTATGTCAATTATTTATCATTTTGAAATTTTTAATTGAACTTTGTTTTAGTTGCCTATAGGATGAGTTCTTTGTAGAATAAATTTGAATTATTGATATGATAGAGCCCTGAGCAGTATGTTAT
Source organism: Megastigmus stigmatizans (assembly GCA_900490015.1). Lineage (NCBI taxonomy): Eukaryota > Metazoa > Arthropoda > Insecta > Hymenoptera > Megastigmidae > Megastigmus > Megastigmus stigmatizans. The sequence continues at coordinate 13,356 of UELV01098541.1, read as the reverse complement.
AAAAGCGTCATTCTTAACTCTTATTTAAGTTCTTAGTTACATTTCCTGTATTACAATAATTTAAATTCTGAGACTAGCTATTTTAATCTAATCTTTTCCTTGCGCAATAGTATTCATATTATCAGTACAAATAGAAACCTTGTTATAAAATTTAAAAATGCTATAACTGGAATAATCAACAAAATATTTAAACAAACACTAATTCCATGCTCCTATCTTGTCGAGAGTTGTGTAGCTTAACGTCAAGTGATATGTATACTACTGAAACGATAAATATTATTCTCATATTACAGCGAGCGTTAATATGCCAAATATACGTCTAATTTTTAATGCCTGATTATCTACCATATACACTTATCATTTGTTGACTAGTCTGCCAGGTTGAAACATAAAGTATTTAAGTTACCAATGTCACCGTCTTTGAAATTTTCAAAAACAGATATAAAATAAATGAAAGTTTTTATAAAAATTTAATGTACTATAAGAATACGTTTAAACTTTTTATAATGAAAGTGGCATTTTTTTTATATATTGATTTGTGTATCGTATATTATTAAAATATATTTATATAAAATTAAAAAATTTATTGTATTAAAATATTTTTTATTGTTCTCCTACCTAAAAATATATAATAAAATTAATGAATGTTAATGTTAAACTATTCTAATAATACTACTAGATGGAACCGGCTCCCACTGATATTTTTATCACTTTCCTCAACACAGAAACCTCAAACCGACTTAAAATTTTGCGCCTAAGATGCGACTAGCTGTCATCTTACTGATGAGTCCAGCAATTATTCAAGGGCAAAATGCAATTTTCTACTCTCATTTTATTTATTTATTTATTTATTTAAACCAGAAAATAAGTTTACAATGGTAAACCCTATCGAGGTAAGTTTTTACCTGTGCGTAGGTCCGGTATACAAAAAAAATACATAGAACTTAATTACTAAACTAATACTATTTCTTTATTATAAGCACTAGTGTGTTAATCGTTACTCTTGCGATTTAGGTATTTACTCAATGCTTGAGTGTGTAACGATATTACTCACCCACACTGAGAAAAATAGATACTTGATGCATGCAGACTCCACTTGAATTAAGAAGAAAATAATTTTGTTTGGGCACGTAAATTTTTTCTTCTTGAATGAAGAATAAAATCTGTTTCCTTCGATTCTATTTGACTGTAGAAGATTGCAATTTGATCGTAGAGGAATTATACTTTAATCTGCTATTTGATTAATGGTGTAAAAATTTAGCATATACTTACTACAAGAAGAAACCCATGAATTAAAATAGAAATCATTTAAATCTGCGATTAAAGTATTTTTGAAAATATTTGGCATATACTGACAATAAGAAGAATCCATTCGATGGAAATCAAAATTTATCATAAATGATTGACTTATATATACTTTATTGAAATAGCTTAATCATTTTTATCATTACATTAATTTATTCTTGATAAAATTATACTTGTATGGAGTAGAATCCTCCAGCCGCAAAAGGATTTTTGCTTGTAAGCAAATTCATCTTCTTCTTTTCCACTTTATTCTTACAGTTCATTTAGAAAAAAATCCTTTCGTATGGAACGACTTTTCTTTCGAGGATTCTTCTTTTAGGACTTTTCTTTTAAGAATTCGCCCATTGCCTTCGACTTCTGCATTTTTGCTGTTAACGCTCGTTTGGTGATGAAAATCACACTAACGCGAGCACTTCTATTGTACGTAATATAATATAAAATCTATAGATTTTGGAAATATGTACTGTCAGTTTCAATGTTACGCGATGTAAACAAAGTCAAAGTTTTTATGAAATGACTTAAATTTTCTTTAGAAGGGAAATTAGTTACTGCTTCATGTAATAAACTTTATCTACTTACAGGAAAAAGATTTTGTCTTTCAGAAAATAAATTTAATTTTAAAGACAAACGATCTTTTATTCGAGCGGAGGATACCTCTTGTAGAATTAATCTACTTACAGTAAGAAGATTTCATTTTACAGCAAGCACGTAATCTTTTTTCCGGCCGTATATTGGTTTAGAAGGAAGAGTTTTTTGTGATAGAAACAAGTAAATCAGAATTTAGAAAGGAGAACCAGGTTACTAGCTTCAAGTAGATATTATCTTGCCGTACGTGGATATCTCACAAGCAGATTATTCCTCTTGCGCGCAGTATCCATTTTTCTCAGTGCAGATTTTAAAAATTTGAAAGTCTTGACATAACATAAACAAAATCTTAATACTCTAATATAACCAATATAAATTTTCCTATATGTAACAAATGATATATCTTTTCAGACTATAAACAGAATTTGTACAATGTTATTGGACGTTTGACATTATCCATTTTTCAATGTTTTGAGATCTTTATGCAGGGAATTGAACAGTTTTTTGATAATTTTGATATTTTCCAGCATTTCATTTTATAACCCTTTTTATATATCGTATATTTTATTTCTGTATACTCATCTCGAGAGGTTGTTAGACTGTATAGATTTCAGGCAGCCTACCTCAAAGCTAAATATGAGTTTAAATTTTAGGCTGGATGAAGATCAATAGATTCTTTCTTATTTCAATTAAAAGATTCGCATTAAGCTTATTATAATAATATCATCAACATAAAATTTTGGCAATGAACATACCTTTTTAATTCTGTCATTATAACAATCTCCTGTAATTGTTTTTTTTTTCAATTTGTGTATAGATTGAATTTCTGTTTCAATAAATAATTTTTTAAATGTTGAATATTTAAATTTTTGTGTTTACTTATTATTTTATTTTTTAATGATTCGGATATCGGAACTAGTTATTAAATTCGAAGTCGCTTATGTTGTAATATGCTAATTATTGGATTTAATATTTTGTGATGCTTCTCTTTAGATTTGATTTAGAAAGTAGAGGAATTCAAAATGGTGGTTTTTGAATCGTTTTAATACTTTGACCAAGTATAATGCTATATTAGGTCGTAATTGTAAATCTTTATAAGCTAAAAATGTAATGATTTATTGTACGTTGATCGCACATGCATGAGTTGATCAATCACGAATTTCCAGTAATTCAAGTCTGCGAGTCCCATTTTTCAATTGTCTTGCATCACGTACTCTAAATCGATAATCGAAAGAACATGGTAAATGATACAGTAATAGGTTTTTTTCAGTCTACGGTATTTGGGCGAGCAGAGAGACGGAAACTTAATGTACCGTGGAGCCCGTGAGATTGATCGATTAAGTTGATCAACAGGGTCCATAGTTTAATGGAAATAAATATAATGTACGTGATGTAAGTGTTTCAAATCACGAGTAACTAAAAGCTGCTTATACGATTTCATACGATTCCCGCGTCGAATTCTGATCTGGAAACTGTTTTCTTTTTTCTCCAAGCCCGAAACAGCAAAAAATTAATCAAAAAATCAATAAGGCAATTAACGTGAACCGTATATATACGAAGTAGATTAGTTCTCGCGATAGTTACGCAATAACCCAAGAACCATTGCCACACTGTGCAATCCGTGGAAATTGAAAAGTACACGATTCGTTACACGATATTAGAGATAAATATCAATCGAATTCATATGCCACCAACAAATCGTGAGTAAACGAAAACGCTAAGGCGCCCGAAGGAATCCTAAAAGTTCGCGGAAATCACACGAGCCGCTGCAGCGTCGGTTAATTCGATTTTTCCACAAAGTAATAGGCACTATATTACCAAAGTATAAGTATAATATAATATAGTCTCGGCTCGTTTATAACACGGTAAATCCGTTCCCGCAAAGCGCAAAGAAATGGTATCAATAAAATTAATGATCTCGAAAGTTATTATATCGCCGCGCGCTGCACCTTATACATATACCCAAACGACATCGCACTAAAGCCCCAGCTTTCGCGCTCATAATTACCAAGGCGGCTACTCTCCTAACCTATACACGCCTGCAGACAGCATCGGCAACAGTGGCTAGAAGAAAAGGTTCGCGCGCGCAGGAGCCGCTTAATTGCCTCCTCCTTCTCTCCTACCGTATGCGCGCGCGCAGGACAATGACTTTTTACCGGGAACGCGCGGCCGCGCACATATAGATTAATCATCCTCGTAAAAGTGTATCTCGGGGGGACGGTGAGAGAGAAGGCGCAAGAATGATGGATTCACAGACGATCATCAAGCTTCTCTCTCGCACACACACGCTCTCGCGAAATATTATATCTGCAGCCGCCCGCGAGCAGATTTCACGTGCAGCTCGCTCTAGCCTCGAGGGCGTTGGCTGCTGCTGCTGGCCATCATCGAAATTCCTCGCCCCGCGCGCAAAAAGCCCCTGCATCGTAGCTAATTTTTCATTCCATCGCGCGAGACTCTCTTACCTATTTTGGCGCTGTTCCGCTGCTACCACGTTTCGACGCGAGACATATATAAATCATGAATCCGTGCACTGGTGGGGAAGGTCGTGTGTGAAGCAGAGAGAGAGAGAGAGAAGGAAAGGGTGGCGATCTCTGCCTGGCCGAAGAGCAGAAAAACTTAATTACCTTCATTAAGTGATGCGCGGCTGCCGAGCTGCGTGCAGAGGTATATAATTCCTATACGCCCTTTTGGACGATGTTACTTACGCACGGCTACTATATGCGGTTATCCTTTATATATAGGGTGGAGCGTGACAGTCTTTGCCAGCGCTTATGTTTTGTATAGGTATTGCGCGGTTTGATGATATTTTAAATGTTTATAATTAAATACTATGTACAAGTATCGTGACTATACTTCTATAGGATTTACTAATGTAAATATTACTGGTGAATAAATAAATATATTTTAAAAAAAGTGCCAATAAATAAGTTTGAGGTTAAAAGTAAATAAAGTACATTAAATCATATTATATATATATATATATATATATGTATGATACAAAGGAAATTTATGTTGTAACGTTCTTTACAGAGTACACACCGTATTATATATACAGATAGGTCATTATAAGCAATTATTTTCTTTTAATGACTCGCGAATTTCATATATATAATTCGAGCGTGCAGGTTACAATTCCGGGGTATTAATACAAGCCTTCCGAATCTCGTAATCACGCCTGCGTCGCCGCCGTGCGAAAAGCCCAATCTATAAATCCTTTCGCTCATTATTGCATTTTCGGAAAAATGCATATCGCACGCGCTAATGCCGTATAACAAACCGCGGCGCGGACAATCGACAACGAGATAAACATCATTAATACGTTTTTTACCCGCTGCAAATAAATCACGCTTCCGTATATACGCGATAATGATATGATATATATTTATACGTAATAATAATAAAAGGGGCCGCCTGTACATATCGCCACAAGTTCGCGCGCTGCATTATTCTTTCGTCGGCGCTGCATTCGGGTCCCGTTTATGCATTATAACGCGAAAGAATTAAGCGCTGAAAAAGTGTTCATTAGCATGACCCCCATCCCCCAACTATACGATAATACACGAACTCCAACCCCAGCTACAAAACGAGCCAATAAAGTGCGTATATGTACATGTATGCGGTGTATGTACGCGAAAGTCGATCGAACGTTCAATAGGCAGCGCCGCAGTACGTTTATATTGTATGTACGCCGCGGAAGTGAATGGCCCCGGCAATCAGTGGCAATTATAAATTTTATCATTTCACCCACCGCCGAAGCCGCTTTAACGGCTCGCCACGGTATAACGGCTGCTGCTGCTGCTGCTACACAAACTCGCGCTGTATGAAAAAACGAGGATAGAGAGGAAGAGAGAGAGAGAGAGAGAGAGAGAGAGAGAGTATATAGAATCGCGGCGGGCGTTTGTTGTCGAGTTATATGGGGTGCACACCTGTATAATGTATACTCGATGATATCCTTTTGCAACCGATCGGCCGCCGAGAATCGCTGATTAACTTTGATACACCCAGAGCTTTAACCTATAGCTTGTTTTACATATTTGGATTTTCGCTATACTACAACGATATATAGATACCGTGTATTACTGGATTTATAGGAGCGATTATTTATTTTTCTTGACGAAAACTAATTTACCCACAACCTCGCGCGAGAACAAGAACAATACGTATATATACGATCTGACAAACGACTCTTCTCAGCATCAGTGCATACATCCTTTGAACGCTATAGTGCAGCTCTTATATAACGCATGAAATTCACGCGAAATAAAATCGTCAAATCTTCGGCCATCGGTGCGCGCGGGCAAAAAACGGAACGAACCATATCCGCACCGCTTAAAGAAATTTCCCGGAACACCGCAGGGGGAATTGCCGTGCGAGCAAAATCGTCTTCACGCCGCTTTACCCACCCTGATGGTCCCATTTCGCCGCCGAAAAAGCGGAGAATCACATAACGAATGTACGTATATATGTATATATATATATATATATATACACGCGAGGTATGCCGCAGAGGCGTGCGCGATTCCTCGCGTCATCAGTCCGCGTCAAGCGAGAAAGAGCGTGTGCCGCGAGATCCTCTGGCCCCAAAAGAGGCTGCCGCCGCGTACATCATACGAGGATGTAAATGGCCGGACGATTGCACGTGGGGATCTGCCCCTTGCCGAGAGAGAGAGAGAGCAAAAGCGCGCGCGTGGACGCGAAATAAAAATCGGCGACGACGGGGGCCGTGCTTTGGCGGCCTCTCTGCGAAAGTCGTTAAAGCGGGACACATCTTTCATGCGCGCAGCGACGTGTGTGCGAAATATATATAAGGGAGAAGAGATCGAGCTCTGCTTGCGCTCCTGGCAGCTAAGAAAATCATTTTGGATTCGAGCATTGGCCATGTAGTTGGCGAACATTTGTACATGTGCCAGATGGTTTTTAATTAAACGCCGGTTGAAATTAATGCCGCGCGCGTATACATAGGAAAATGATTAGATTTTATATATGTATAACACGAAATTTGGTTATTGTACGAATATTTCGCAATTTGGCATAAAGTAAAACAAGCTCGATTCTCTCAGTGCGAAACCCATATATATACGCATCACTTGATTATCGGCAGCAGGCTTCCTTTCCTTTTTTCTTTCCCCCCGAATATCGACACGCACTTTAAGGAAGCTTTGCACGAGGACATGGCCAAAAGTGCACTCTGCGCACACGCGATCATCGCGAACAAAAAGAGTTGGTTCTCGACCCGGACGAGATCTTAAAAACCTCGATTTCACACGCACTATCTGGATCGATCGGAAAGCTCACACACACACACACGCTTCCCTCGGTCGGCTCGTATTACACACCCAACTTATAAGATCCTGGTATACATCTATCCTCTGGCATCCCTACCTATACCCGTCCCTTTCACTTCGTTCGAGCAGATTTTTCGCCTGGTCGCGCCCGAATTCGAGCGTGCCGCCGACGTAGCGCGTGAGGAGATTCTTTTTGCGCGATGTCGATACGACATTTCAACCTCCAAATATTATCCAAAAGATTTTAGCGCATCTTGATAGGAGAAAAAAAGGAAGTAATCGATCGCGTGCCGTGTGTCGATGCTCAAGGATCGGAATCGGTGATGATAGCTGGCGCGTAGTTTGTCGCATCTTTTGCTTTGTTTTATTTCGTATAAGGGCACTCATTTCGATTTTGATGGTTTCGAATCATTAGACTTCTTTTTCCCTATATATTCTGCTCGAGTATAGGCCTATGCTAAATCGACTTTTAAAGCAAAAGTGTTGAAAGAAAAGAGCTCGGAGAGCCTATATAAATTGCGTCAGCATGCAGGGCTCTTTCATTGGCTTAACGTATATATACGGGACGCACTGCAGTGAGAGCGCGTTAACATTTCATTTATTCCGGCTCGACGACGCATAGCCACAGCTCGATACATCGGCCAACAGCTCCCCGCGTCGAGGACAGAGGTACCCGTTAGTGTGTGTGTGTGTGCGTCGGATCGCGGAAACCCCACAAATTTTATATAACACGCGCGGAGCAATCGCGCGACGACACGCTGAGCCCGTTCAGCTTGCAAATCCATCGATTGCAAACCCAAGCCTCCTCGGGTCTTTTGTCGACTTCTTCGTATGCTATCGACTGCTTCGTTTGAGCCAACTTTCACGTTGGGGGGACTCGTCATCTGTGTGAGTACACGAGGTGCCGATATAGCTGAGGATGTATTTATGCGCACTGTTGTATATTTAGATGAGGTTTGACAAAATTAGAAAGATTGAGTACCTGTTATTCAAGTGTTGGTAGTCGAACTCGAGATTAAATTGTCAAAGTAATACAATTGTGATTTATTCGTGCACCGAATTTAAGCTAAATATCAGAAAAGCGGATCCTGATATTCACGTATTATCGATCTAATATATAAACACGATCAAATCTATGTTTATTCATGAATCTATGAAAACGGCGCGCCAAATGGAATTCAGTCATTAAACTAATTCTTGCAACAAGTCAAAATTTCAAAACAGAATACGTCCACCAAACGCTTATAATTTGTGCATATATATCAGCCTCCAATTTCATCACAATGACATATTCAATATAGCTCGGCGCCGAACGAGTATAGCATTTAAACTTCCAACGAATGATTCCTCCATTGACACACAAATAACCTCATTCCGCATATCCGAAATCGCAACAAAAAGTAAATCGCATTCGAGAGCGATAAATAAGTCAAGCCTCGAGGCTCGGGATCCCCCCACAATCGTCATGATGCACGTATAGAAAATCGCGACCAATCTGGCGGACAATCAGAAATCAAACAAATGTAGGCATCATATATATATATATATATCTTAATCGGTCGCGGATCGCAAAATCGCATATTCATCGAGCGATTGTTTTACGGCTGAGCGGCTCATTCCACGTATACACGCGCAAAATATGCATGGTGCGCTGGAGAGAATGGCATAGCAGCAGCGCAGGACAGTAGCTGCACAGCGCGCTTTCGTATATATGCGGATGGCCATCAGATCTCGCAAAATTTCCGCGCGGCGCGCGGCAATCACCGTGAATTACTCGACTGATTGGATCGTTTATACCCTCCCTGAATCCTTTGATTCACCTCTCGCTCGTTCCTTCTTCTTCTTTTATTTTCTCGTTCAAATATTTTCTCTCTCTATATGTATCCGTTGAGAGAATTCTTGCACCTTCATCATAAGAGAGTACACCACCTGAGTATGGTTATATATACATATGCATTTTGTATATATACTGGTTCCAGCCACCGACTTATCATCGACCAAATAAGGTATGGAGTGGTCCTCTCTCTTATAGCCATATATATTCATACGGATCCCTCTTTCAGAGGCGCTTCGGCTTCTGCGGTCAGGGACAATCACGAGGCCCCAACGAATTACCGATATGATTGCTACTGAATAATATTTCCCCTGGCCGACCCTGCCGACAAAGTAAAACTACACTGCGCTACTGCCGTATCGTATAGTCTCGATCTTTTGTCTGTAAGTGTGTAGTGTGTGTGGGGCTTCATCTTCTGTGTGTTATATGGACTTTTTGTTATTTGCACAAGTCGAATATGCCGATGTGGGTAAGCGAGCGAGGGCAGATCGTGCTATAAGCTGTTTTTGCGATCGTTCTACATTGATGATTGCGAAATTGGATTTTGCTAAAACAATCAATGGCTGCTGCTGCTGCTGCTTCACAGGATGTATATATATATGTGCGGTGGGCTCGCGAGCTTCGAGCTGTGGTTGCCTGATGATACTGTCTGTGGTGAGAATGGGAAATATTGTCGGCGTTGCAGGTTCTGAGAGGAGGGGTCGGGTGTAGAGAAGGGGGAGGGAGAAGAGAATTTATCATCGGATGAAATATTAACGCCGCGAAGGTTGTTGACCGTTGAGGTGTCGCTGATTTAAAGTGAATTTGAAGTTTTGGTTGGAAGGATGGGATGATTTTTTTCACCAGCTACAGGGTAAATTTGTGGTTGGATACCATTGTATATGATACCATTACTATACTTATATAAATAATTTTGTTGTCGTACGATAATTCTGTTGATTATTGTATAGAGTATTTTATTAAATATTCCTCGGAATATATCAAATAATCGTAACCACGAACATTTGGATTTCAAATTTTTCTACGTATTGTACATATTGACAGTTGGGTGAAAGAAGGTACTATTACGGAATTGCCTTGAAGAAATTACTACCGGATATGCTAGATGCATCGAAGATAGTACTTTCGAGGCAATTCCGAAATACTACCTTCTTCTACCCAACCGTCGATATATGATAAACATTCTAAAATTTTATAACCGCACAATTTAAAACTATCATATGTCACACCAACATTTCCTTTGATAATCGATCCAAGCAAAGATCGGTAAACCTCGAAGCAGCATGTAATTCCTACGGGCTACGACTTTCAGCCACCTATATAGTCGATTCATTAATCACTCAAAGATAGACGCAGCTTCCACCGCAACCCACCCAAGCTCTGGAACCAAACCAAAAGTTTCTCGCCAATGATCGCGCGTACACACCTGACACATCGAACCATCAAATCCTAAAGGACAAAATTTCCTCACCCAAAGTTCCGTTTAGGCCACACTTACCTATATACACTCCATCACGTCATCTGGTTTCTCGGTTAATCGACCGCTAGCGCGCGTCTCACAGATCCTCGAGTTTATTAAATTAGGATGATACAGTGTTCCACGTCCCCGGTCATTACGATCCAGGACGCTTTTAAAGATCATCGACGGTACGTTTACGCTCAATTAGCGATTGCGATCGTGATCGTCACTCGAGGCTCCTCTCTCTTTCTATCTCTCTCGCTCACCCGGCCTTTAGTCAGACTCGGTCCAGCTCTTGGACGATACAGCGGAGAGTCCGCGTATATCGGGTTACCCCTCTTATACGCGACGTGGGAGGTCCGGGGAATCACTTCCAACAGGATGATCTCGTGGAACTCGGTAAGAGGCTTCCATTCAGTCATCGATGGCTTGCCTTCCTTTTTTTTTTTTGGTTTTGTACATATGATCGGCGATCGGGTTTTTGCCACGATTTTCGGTTTCGCGAAGTATAGTCTCCTTTTGCGGAGCGTGCGAGGTTTTCTTTGATAAACCGGGAGTTTTTAAATTGTGAGCTTCGATGACGAGGTCTAAGATTTTATTGTGTTTCTTTTTTTACAGTTATTTCAGAGTGTAAGGACCCGACGTACTTTTGGTTTGTGCTGCGATATTGTGAGAAATTCTTTATCCTCTTATTTTTTATCATCAATAATTATTACTCTTTTAAATAGTTAATGTATTTAAGTAGCGGTGAGTTCAATGATTTCATCCAATTTTCTATTTCACATTAAAACAACAATTATTCCATCGTGGGTGCAGATCTTTCATAAGAGTATAAATTCATTTGAAGTAGTGTACGGTATACAAGAATAATTATGTATACACATTATTGAAGTTCACAATGACTATCTTTTCTCCATCCGAGATTATGCATCGGCCTCTTCCAACTTCCACGTAATTACAATCATATACATTTTTAAATGAAATAAAGCACACGAACTTAACATGAATACAACTTCGTCTTCATTTTGCTACCAGCACACGCCGACGCATAAATTGTCTTTATCGACTTCTTCCTCAAGAGCAATCGCACATCCAAGATAACAACTCATACGCATACCTATATATAAACACAGGTTGAAAAGCTGCTCGGCACGCTGAATAAAAGCATTAATAAAGATGTACCCCTTAAACACCACCGAGCGCCATTGTTCCGGTACCCCTCGCACTCACATTCAATTCGCGAAATGGAATAATTGCAAATATTATCACAACTCTAACAGACACTCACGGCTCTACACCGACACGCTGCACACAGACATACGTGCACTCGGCGCTAATTGCACTAAATGAGTCTCTGGTGCATGTGCAATAGCGAGCAAAACAATCGCTTTCGATAAGCTGTCTAACAATGTTAACAGCGCTAATGCATTGATCGTTTAATCTCCCTCTATATGCACGCATCGCGCGATGATTGTGAAACGGAACGCCACCGTCGCCGTCGCTGCCACCGCCATTAAGCCATAGTGTGTGGGCGTATGTATATGTGTAGGCTGGTCTCATTAAGCGCCGCTCATTATCGCTGTCGTTAAACGAGAGTAAAGGGCTATAACCAACTATACGTGTATACTCGGTCCTCGATGTTTATTGCGCGAGGAAGAAGAGTCAAGCGAGGATAAAAGGATACGGTGCAGATAACAAAAATTTAAGCGACTCGGGTCCGTATCATGAATACCTAGATGCCGAGCTGGAATGTGTATTATGAAAATGAACGTGTTGATGCGAGTTGGATGGACATTAAGTCCATCGGTGAGGGCGCGAGTGTATATATACCCTGGGAATCTGCTTAACCGATCAATTCGATCGTATGCGAATTATCCTTCTTCGCGGTTTTGTGTAATTCGACTTGTATCTTCCTTTCTCTCGGTTTTCGGTTAATTTCGTGTCTACTGATTCACCTGTTCTCATCTTTATATAAAAGATATGGTTTTCTGTTGCATCCCTTATACGATTGATTGAGACAAATAATTAATAACATTATTGTTAAACGCACAATAAAAATCGGCTATACTTATTTAACGATTCTTTTGTAACAATTTATTTTCTAATCTCATCCTATTTTTAGATATCTTAAATTTACTTTATATAGAAGCTTTCTTTGCTGTGCCTACTGATGTTGCATTACATATTACATATATACGCTCATGAATTTAGAATACCACACGTAAAATATATATGCATTCTCGCGCTATTTAGAAAAATAAAACAGCTTTATAACCCGCGTTAAAAACTTATTATTCATTATGGACAGTAAACGATCTCCTTAAGAAATTACACGCAGCACCGCATAGGCATGTCAGCTGTTCACAGTTATATCTCGGCTCAACGTAAAAACCTCTCGTTATACGAGTGATAGTAAAATCTAAACTATACGAGGAGGAAAGAAAAAAATTTCAAATGCAGCATATATATATAAAGAGAGATAGATAGGCCGCGTCGCGGTGTATATAGCTTCGCGGCTGCGTGCCATGGAAAATGATCGCTGGATTCCCATCGCAATAGACAAACGCATAATGAACGTTTTCCTGGCTGCACCTGCAGCGCTCCAGCTCGAGGAACTCTCGAAACCTGAAACCCTACAAAGGTGTGTGTGTGTGTGTCTGCGCGCGTGCGCCAAGAAATGCACACACACACACACACACACACACACACGCATGGTCTTGCGCGCTCGCGCCCGGAAAATTAATGGTCATAAAAATAAATGGAACGACTGATAAAAATTAATGACGGAAAAAATTGCGCGTGCGCTGCCGTGACGCTACCGCGCACTTTTCGTACCCCTTATAACCGCTGCATCTGTGTGTGTGTGTGTGTGTGTGTGTGTGTGTGTG
>UELV01098538.1:0-10495 GCA_900490015.1 Megastigmus stigmatizans | reverse complement strand
ATTCTATACTAAATATGGTTTTTATGACTTCCTAGTGCAGTTATTATGCACATAACCGTACTGCACTAACAGAACAGCATATTTTTTCCGTCTGAAGATTACTCGCATAAGAATTACAATTAAAATGTAAACGCAGCCGCGATTTTAACCCTATACATCAACACCGCAGTTAATTTTTTAACAAAAATACCGTCAAGGCCGTAATTCTTATATATGTTTCATTTAAAATTTTAATATGCATTCGCTGCATCGGCAGACAATAAAAAATAAGTTTGTATAATTTTATTAACAAAATGACTAATCGAAGATCATTAGGCAATGAAAATAACTTTCCTCTTAATTTAGCTTTGAAAAATGGCTAAACAGTCGCCCCTTTTAACTGAAAAAAGCAATTCTGAACTTTAAAGAAAAGTACTATATCCATATAGGTATAGCCAAGTGCGCAGAAAGCAAACTAGCATGTATATAGGAAAGTTCTCAAAGTCTTCAAAAAGCTAATAACATCGATGACTGCAATTCCAGCTTGTATACTGTACCGAATATATACTCTAAATTGAAACACGAAATATTGTTTGCACGACGATGGATAAACAAGTCGATAATACTGCACGAGTTTGCTTAGCCGAAGAAAGGACGATCAGCCACGGCTTATCTTTACTATCCATGTTTTTCTTTTTTTTTCACTCCCGACCCATCTCCTCTCGTACGCCTCAGCCACAATTCCAACTATACGCTATACAATATCTATGCATATATATATATATATATATATATATATACGTTATATGCTGCACGTAATCGCAAAGCCAAGCGCGCGCTCGAGATCTTGGTGCACAAAGAGCAAAGCAAGCATGAAAGCCCATATAGTATAGAGTCGCGCGCTCTCTTTTGTGTGTATATATATATATAATACGATAGCGCAATAGTACGCGGTGCACGAGGACATCACGAAATAATAGTATTTCAATATGATTCAGTGCGCGCGAGCGCGTCTGTGTCCGCTAGTCAGTTATCACCTTATCACCGCGCACCGAGATTATATTTATAAGTGTATTATATACGCTCGGTCGCGATATTTCTCTCGTCAAAATTTCCAAACTCCGCGAGGCATTTCTGCGCGCGCGCCGGCTAATAAAGTCCAAAGTTTTGCCCCGTGCGTGTGTATATATATATGTGAGTGACGGTAAGTGTGCGTATAGCAGGTATTTCTTTCCACGTGTGCAGTGTGTGTATGTGTGTGCTCGCGCGATCTGATTCATCGAAACACGTGCACTGGTACTATATACTGGTCAATTGGTGTTATACACGTATGATAGATGACGACTTTCGCTCTTTTATCGGCTTGGGTGGATTCGTGTATGCAAACATGCCGAGAGAGAGAGAACTGACGTAAATGTGATGATGATGTGTGCTGCAAGCTTACCATTGGTATGGAGGGCAATATCGATAATTGGGTCGTTAACCTCCTATAGCGTATGTATATGGTGTTCGGTTGCCACGGCGTAAGAAAAAGGAACGTTAAGTGCACAATTGAAAAGCTCATCTCGCTGACGTATTACATACTGCACATTTCGTCCTCCCTTTTCTTTTACTTCATGTATTAGCTGCCGGCTTGATATAGGCGCAGCGGCACGCGCTATTACGTGCGCAATATAGCGAGCCTGATACACAATGTAATAAATATGACTCGAAGATGTGCCCAATTATATAATCGTGTGTGTTTAATGAAGTCATCGGGACGGGAGAAGTGAAATATGGCTGTTAAAACGAACCGATACAAATAATCTTAAATAAATATTTTATTGTAATTTGTGCAGACTGATACAGGCGCCAAACGAATATTTGCACTGCAATGTATATATCTACTAACTGAATGAGAGTTGAGAGTTTGTCGGAACTTGTGCAGTTTCAATAGCTTTTGTTTTCTTCGTTTTTAACTTGGATTGTTTTACACTATATTGGAATGTTGGAAATATAGAAATAACGAAATTACGGAATTATAGGTAATTATGAGCAAGATAAAAATGTGTCCGCGATACAGAAATAACTCAAACTTTGCAGTCTATCGTTTTTATCGCGCGCGATTGATAAGTAATAAACCGAATGATAATTCACATTAAATTGAAAAATTGATGTTCTTCTTGTTTTATCCCGTACGACCAGAATCTTTTTTGCGAAAGTAATATTTTTAAATTTTGGCCTGTATGTTATTTGATATAGATATACTTTACTATTAAATAAAATTTTATTTTGGGTTTATAAATAAATTAAAAGCTAAATCGCCGCTAAACGTAAAACCAAAAACAAGAATAACAATCAAAAGTAAATAAAAGTAATGCACACTTTATCGCTTACATACAAATAAAGTTAAATTTATAATATATCATTAACTTAAACATCAATATACTTACTTATATATCAATAATTACTACATCCATCCTAACGTTACATTCATAGAAATACTCCTGACAACAAAATAACAGACTGATGCTTCTTTCCCTGCAACAAGCCAATTGCGTAACTATATACGAATCACGCTAAAAATCCCAAAAATAAACAATCCGATGAAACTCGTTCAGCCGCAGACAAAAAAGTACAGTGTGGAGGGGGGGGAGAGAGAAACACTTCTCTAGACGTCCTTGTAACTGTTACAATCAATTCCTTGACACCGAAGAACACGTGTTATACATACATTTCATAAATCATATGCACCGTAGAAACGAAGAGTCGCGCGTATGCATTATACGTAAAGTGAACGGCGTTTGAACGTGTGTGCGTGCACATAGACACACAGTAGCTGGTACGTATACTAAGCCGCGAGCAAACGCCCAACAATGTAATTCGATTAGCAGCGATCCCAATTCCGAATTACGATTATATCAGTATAATTGGAGTACTAGGAATCGCGCGCGCGCACTTCGGCTTAAGAATCTGAGTTTCTTTTTTCTTTATTTTTAAAAAAGTGTATAAAGTGTATAAAGTTTGATATATCATTTTATTTAACAATGCTAGAACAACTGTAAAATTTAATATTCTCTTCCGCTTTTAATTTTAAAATAATAATTTGCATACAAAACCATTCCAAAGTGAAAAAATTCAATGTCAATTAAAATATCAGTAGATTTACTGTAAATAAACTGAATAAAGTTTGAATTAAAGTATTGCAAAAATTTGGCAGCTATCACCCCGATATTTTTGTGTATACTTAAGACATACTGTACGACTATTTTTAAGTATTTTTCATGCTATCGTTTCTTTTTTTTTTCTTTTTGGCAACGAAAGATTCTTTTTAAGCGAGGCGTTACTCATGCACGCTTTGATGCTCTCAAGCTAATATTCGAAAAAGTGTTCATGTTTTAATAACTCCATAAAATTTTAAATTCAAGTGTTTACTTGCCCCTCTCAGAATTATTTTTTTTTCTTATTTTTATTGCTCAATAATTATCTCAAACCCCATAATACATAAACAATTTAGAATTGTAAGTGTACTAGGTAGGTATTATTTGTTTTTATGATGATAATTATATTACTTCATTTGTGTAAAAAACAAGAGTTATTAGTGTGATTGGATCTTTACTCTTCCGTTAGTTTCATAATTATTTTTTTATTTTTTCAACTAGATAAATCCATTACAATATAATATACAAATGTTATATATAATGCCTGAGTATGTTATTATTTCTACGAAATATGTGCAAGTGTAAGATAAAACATTTATCTAAGTATACCTTGGAATTTATTAAAATGTAAATCCGTAGAACTTGTAAAATCAGTGCAGTCTAATCTCTTGAGTAAATACAGAAAAATAAAGAAGCACAAACAGTGATACGTGTACCTACACAGATAAAGCTACTGATAGAAAATTGAAAGAAAGACAGGCTGCTTTTTCAAACACATGGGTCATTCACCGGATTCACGTCTCGTTATAATATATATAAGTCGCACCTCAACTCGGGTATATGGGCGTTTTGTACCATACATGTGTTACTTTACATATATATATTATATATATGCTATCTCTCGCGTGTACCGCGTATACGTATATCCTCTCCACATCCGGACGGTCTAACCTTTCCCCTCTCTCTCTCTCTCTCTTCGCGTTTCCCCTCCTCTCGCCCTTTCCTTTTACAAGTCTCGCGTATAGATAGAGCTGAGGCCAGAACAGGTTAGGGTCAGGCAGTGTGTGCATGCGTGTAGTAGCGTAATTGCGTGCCGTGCAGTGCTCGCAGTTTAAATATCCGTCGCATGCACGCGCACGTACTTAGGAGGATAGGATTGTAAGGTACGTCAAAAAAGGAGCAAAAGAGAGAGGAGGAAGCCTACCTATAAGAAAATCTCTCCTTTCGCGGCTCTCTCGCGAGATCAACGGAGCGAAGCGCGAACGATCCGTCGGGACCCACTTTTTTTTCATACAATAAGTATAACACTCGAAATCTCGCTGCTGCTGCTGTACTTACATCGAAAAGCGTGTGCAGCTGGTCGATACGTGTATAACGTAATTTTTCCAAGGGTTGTGGGAGTCGTTGCGCGTGGTTCCTACGACCTGCTGTGCATTGATTGTGAATCATCCGTCATTTGTGTGTGCGACTGCTGTTCTCTTCCCTTTCCTCTCTCAGCTCGACTCTCCAGAGCATACTTAATTGTGTGTGTGTGTGTGTGTGTGCGTGCCTCCGCTAGGATAGCCTAGGCTAGGACTCCTATTCGGAGGGCATTTTTTTAGTTCGTGCAACACAGAGGGAGAGAGTTGACTCATGTGACAGGCAGTCTTCTCTTCTGCTGCTGGTGACTAGTGTGTGCTGACGATCGACAACGTCCACGACTGTGCCTCGAAAGGTTAAATATTCAGCTAAAAAGTGTCTTGCGTATAGCACACGCCGGGGCCGCGATCCAATTTCCTTGCTTGATTGGCTTTAATTGATGCCGGCTGCTTCTTCTCTGCACGATATGTTGTGCATTAAACGCTGCAAGACTGCAATTATATTTCGATGCGAGTTCCATGCATTGTTAGGCTTAATTTGTTTCAAGAAATTCGTAAGTACTACTCTGTCCAAGTAGTTACCCCTTTGCTGTACTGTCGTGACTGGGAGTGCCAATACTCAATAACTTTAGTTTTTTTTTGCCATTCTATGTATGAATGCATGGATTTCATGAGCATAGAAACATAATGCTAGTCTCAGCTGAAGTATTTAACTCAGTTCTCTTACTTGTTGCTCACCTTTTACTAATTTTCTTTTAAAATTGTTTATGATTCAGTGCAAGAAGTGAGGTACCACTGCACTTAATTATCCAAGATGTTCAGCTGGCTGAGTAAAGAGGATTCCAAACAGGACCTGTTTGACAATGTCACAGAGGGTCTTAAAAAGATATACAAAACCAAGCTGCTGCCACTGGAACAGTTTTATCAGTTTCATGATTTTCATTCACCACAGCTTGATGACCCAGACTTTGATGCCAAGCCTATGATATTACTTGTTGGACAGTACTCCACTGGTAAAACAACATTCATTAAGTACCTACTGGAACGAGACTTTCCTGGAATTAGAATTGGGCCAGAGCCAACAACAGATAGATTCATTGCTGTTATGTATGATGACAAAGAGGGTGTTATCCCTGGTAATGCTCTCATTGTCGATCCACAAAAACAGTTCCGACCACTCACCAAGTTTGGAAATGCTTTCCTCAATCGTTTCCAGTGCTCCACCGTTAATTCCCCAGTGTTAAAGGGTATTTCCATTGTCGACACTCCTGGAATTCTTTCTGGAGAAAAACAGAGAGTGCGCATTGCTAAATTAACAAGTTATTTTATTAATAAAAGATTTTTTGTATAATGATTAAATTCATTCCATTTATTATTTAGGTTGACAGGGGATATGACTTTACTGGAGTATTAGAATGGTTTGCTGAACGTGTAGATAGAATTATTCTTTTATTTGATGCTCATAAATTGGACATATCTGATGAGTTTCGACGATCGATTGAAGCACTACGTGGACATGATGATAAAATTAGAATTGTTTTAAATAAAGCTGACATGATTGACCATCAACAGCTCATGCGTGTTTATGGTGCACTTATGTGGTCTCTAGGAAAAGTTTTACAAACACCAGAAGTTGCCCGTGTATATATTGGATCCTTTTGGGATCAACCCTTAAGATATGATGTCAATAGAAGGTAAATTAATACACTAAATTCCTGTTTCTTAAACATCAACTAATTCTTTTATAAATAAAAAAAAAAAATATGTCTTCAGATTATTCGAAGATGAAGAGCAAGACCTTTTTAAAGATATGCGATCACTGCCTCGAAACGCTGCACTTAGGAAGCTAAATGATTTAATCAAACGAGCACGCTTAGCAAAGGTACAGTAAAATCAAAGTAAATTAATCCTTTTATAAATAGGTTTTTATATTTTTGATATATTAATAGTAATCCTGTGTATTTTGGCTGTGATATCTCGTCCGATAAATCGCCGATAGTACGCTTAATAAGCAATAAGTTTTGTATGATGCAGTTTAAAACTATTTGTTAATCATTGTTTCATTATAATTTACAGGTGCACGCTTATATAATTAGCGCATTACGAAAAGATATGCCCAGTGTATTTGGTAAAGATAATAAGAAAAAAGAGTTAATTAAAAACTTAGGACAAATTTATGATCAAATTCAGCGTGAAATGCAGATCTCACCAGGCGATTTTCCGGATCTCAAAAAAATGCAGGAAAATTTAGCTCACCATGACTTTACCAAATTCAATTTGCTTAAACCTAAACTGTTAGAAGTTGTAGATA
The DNA here is from genome assembly GCA_900490015.1 of Megastigmus stigmatizans. Lineage (NCBI taxonomy): Eukaryota > Metazoa > Arthropoda > Insecta > Hymenoptera > Megastigmidae > Megastigmus > Megastigmus stigmatizans. Next base: position 3,707 of record UELV01098538.1, on the reverse strand, counting down.
AAATGCTTTCAGAAGATATTTCAAAGCTTATGTCGATGATTCCTCAGGAAGAAAATACAACTGCTTCGGAGCCAAATATTAAAGGTATAATTATTTAACTTCCATCTGTTCATGAATAATTAATTAAATTAATTAATTTAATTTTTATACTTTTAGGAGGAGCATTTGAAGGTGTAGAAGATCAAATCAGTCCATTTGGATATAAAAAAGGTGAAGGTATTGATGCAGGATCTAATGAACCTGAATGGATCGTTATGAAGGAAAAATACAAATATGATTCCATGTTTGAATCTCTTGGTCCTTCAGATGGAAAAATAACTGGTGCCGGTAAGAATATGCATTTTTAAATGAAGCTTTGATTCCCAAGAAATAATTTAATTTTTAAAAATACTAAACGTAATATTTATTACAAAGTATTCATGAAATCATTGATGAAAGTTATTTACGATTTTAAATACAATTTTAGCTGCAAAATCTGAAATGGTTAAGTCCAAACTGCCGAACACTGTACTTGGAAAAATCTGGAAGTTGTCAGATGTTGACCGAGATGGATATCTTGATTCTGATGAATTCGCACTAGCCATGCATCTAATCAACGTCAAATTAGACGGTCACGAGCTGCCTGTGGAATTACCAAATCATCTGATACCTCCATCTAAACGCGATTTATAAACTAAATGTATGTCAATTTTTCTTAAGACTTGACAGGAATAAGCTCTATCAGCAATGGAAATTCAATGATAGAAATTATTCCCTCTTTGAGAAAAGATGAATAAGTGAAAACTACGATTCCGCTATCGTGAAAAATATGAATGTGCGGGTTAACGAATGGTGGCAAGGTGATGATATTGTTACTATTTATGTACTAGTTGAGAAAGGTGGTTGCGCAGAGTTATTTTTGTAAATCTATATGTGATTACATGTACGTGACTGATAAGTGTGATGGGAGATGTCACATAAAGTAAAAAAGACTCGTGCATTCGATAATGTTTATAAAAGGAAATTATACCTAACAATTTTACATATTATATGGGTGTTATTTTATAGTAACAAAATTTATTAACAAATCAACTACAGTGCTGTCACAATTACTCGATGCGCATTTTTCCTACACCGTTATGCGTTAACGATGTATCTGGTCCAAAAATTGTACTTTGATGAAAGTATTGCTAACAAAGATGAAATAACATAGTTCAAACTTAAGCTGATGAATTTTACACTATAAGCCTTTTGCTAATTTGACACTTTTTTCAATATGATTTTTACACGACTTAAAATTTGTAATATCTTCATTATACCTGTAATATAAACGCACAAAGTGCACATACTATCACTCAGAGTAAATAGAGTGTACAATTTATAAATCATGGAGATGATAGATTTATTTTAAACAAATTATATACTTTTAAGTTATTTATTTTCTATTCTTACAATAAATTTCAAAATAAAGTTTATAAAATTTTATATTTAACAACACTTGTGCAAAACTTTATTATATCTAACAAATGAACTTTAAGAGACTTTTTAGTGAAATTTTTGTTTTGGTTTAGCAATCTTATATTATATATTGAAATTTTTTATATTTTATTTAATAGCTGATATAATTGTTAGATAATAATTTCCGTAGAAGAATCGCTATTTTCTGTACCATAATTTGCGGTAACTGTAATCAAATATAGTAAAAATTATATTCTTAATAATTAAAATGGCGTGCTTTATAGAATGTTCGTGAAGTGTTCACCTGAATAAGCCCGTGTCTAACTTATCAAAGACTAGATGATCTATATAAGTCTGATCTTTGATACTATCAAAAGGTGGCTTATAATAAAAAACAATAATTTGTTAAATATGGTTTCGAAATATTATCAAAACGTTACTTCACCAAGCCAAACACTACTTGGAATTCTGTGTGAAATTGCAAAAAGGAAAGGGCTAAAAAGTTTAGATTTAAACAAAATAGAACAAAGTCTTAGCAAGAATTAAAGAATGCTTTACACAATATTGATTATTGTACTTTGTTTAATGAAAGTAAAGAAATTGTTTTCTACACATTATTATTATTTATCTAATTTTACAGATTAGATACTATTAAAATAAACGTCTACCCTTATTGAGTAAAACATGAATTTATTTAGAGCAAATTTTAAATACAAAATTAATTTTCCTTATGAAATGCAAATCATAAGATTTTTTTTTATCTATGATAGGTTTTTGAAAATCACTTGAAATATTTAAAATTTTAAAATAAAATAAAATCATTGACTGACAATGCTGATAATAAACTCGTTTTTTCTTAAATTATTATTGTAGATATATTTTGCAATTTTTTTATATTTTTGCTTATTCGTGATATGTACAGATAATCTTATAAAAGCTGAATTCTAAATTTCTTAAAATAAATTGATTTTCTAATAACTGATCTAAAATATGCATTGCACTAAGTGACCTTAGTAGCTAACATAGGCATTCATGAAATCCAACATTTATACACCACTAACACCTTGTATTGGGTAACTGTTACACAGAACGTTGCAAACCCTATGCACTTTTGCTTCATCAGTACTTTTATTAGTTCATTTCGAAAGAAGTGACAAAACAAACTAAGTATATTAGGCAACTTTCGATGAAAATCAGATTCAACACCAAATGCTATCATAGCAACATAATTTGACTTTTCCAAAAACTTGTTTTGTATCTTTTCTGTAAATGTTAGATTTCTTTCTAGGTACCTATCCACTTTTACTCTTAATAATGAAATAATTTAAGGTCACGTCGATATAAAATATTAATATTTTTGTCATAAAAATGTAATTAGGTTTTTTCTTTATTTATTCAAAAAATAATTGCGATCTAACCATTGATTAATCAATAGCTTACAACATTCAAAGAATAATACAAATTTTTATTAGAACCTTTAGAAGCTTTATTTGAAAATAACTACTGTTATTTTATATAAAATTAATGTTATTAATTCAGGTTTTTACAATACAAGAAATAAGGTCATACCTATCTTAAATATTCAATATTTAAAACAAATTGAATATTATTAATTGATATAATGTATATTATGTTATCAAGATATAAATAAATTTCTATGTCTGTATATTATAACAAATTTTTTGTCATAAATATATTTTTTTGGGACATAAATTTTTCAATTATAATTTTCATTCAATTTTTTTATCATTTTGATTCATATATAATTTTATTATGCAATAATGGTTTTGTGATTTTTTTTTTTTTTCTTTCGAATATTAATATTATTATAAGTTTTACTTTTAGTTATACTGTGGTTGAATATAATACATTGCATGTTTATTCTATCTAAAAAAAGGATTTTGCAGAAATAGTACCTTATGCACCAAGGGAGCAAAATGCTACGTTCGCGGCGAGTTCGAGCTTCGGGCCCGAGCGCAGCGAGGGCGCCGAAGCCGAACGAGCGCGAACGTAGAATTGCTCCCGCGGCGCATATACTATTTTTTAACACGAAGGACGCTATACATTGTGATAAGGAAGCAGGGCGGGGAGCGGGTGCAGGGGGCGAAGCCCCCGTCGGGGGGTTCGGGGGGCGGAGCCCCCTGTCTGAAAAAAGAAATCATAAAAAATTCAAAAAAATAATTTTAATATAGCATGTACACTCAACTAGTATCAAGACACGACTGAACAAGAACAGTATATAAGTCTCCTTGAGAACGATGTAACAAATG
>UELV01098536.1:0-14509 GCA_900490015.1 Megastigmus stigmatizans | reverse complement strand
AGAGAGAGAGAGAGAGAGAGAGAGTAATATCGTACAATAAATCAGTCAATTTTCGAGACGCGATAGCACACTAGACCTGGATAGGGGATTAAGGCCGCAGCAGCTCGTATAGCGTCAGCAGCGCGGTCATTTGATATAATTTTATTCAGTGATGCCACATTATCGCGTCAGTGCTGCTGTTTAAAACAAATTTATAATCGCCCTCTACAATCTCCTGACAATTTTCATTCTGGGGTTTATAATGTTAAGTAATTGTATTTAATGATAGGCTTCGCCTAGGATATACCAAGAGGGGAGAGAAGTAGCTGAAGCTATACGGACCGTCTGGTGTATATACATATAAATACAGCAGTAGCAGCATATCATAAAACATCGAGGCTTTGACGAATGTGAAAAAAATTAATTGTGATATATTAGGAACTTGAGAGCGAAGAAGATTTTTCTCGCTTTTTCCTGCTGTGCAATGTATATGTACGAGGGACGCGTGGCGCGCGCTTATGTCACAATCAAGCTTAACGAGCTTTTAAATTGCCGTTGCCAATAATTTATCCCTCGTGACGACCCTTTGTGCAATAGATCACCAGAATTACTTTTATTGAATATTTATATTGCTAATATTAATACAAGCATTTAAATATAGATGTCTACTTTTAATGTTAATTACAGATTTATTCATATATGTTCATAATAATAAGCTGCATTTCATAAACGCCTTTTTTACAGAAACAAATTTTAAACTATAAGAATTTGATGTGTGATGTGCTTATTTAATTTATGAAATTTTTATATTAAAAATGGATATAATTATGTTTATGAATTTATAATTTACAGTTCTAAACTGTTGTAAAAGTAATCGAGAAAAAATTATTTCAATGATAATTATTAAGTATTCAAATTAAAGAAGCTATGGAATTATATATCTTTTGTCTAGCACATGGTAAACAATTATTATGTGAGTGCCATATTATGTATATAATTTTTATCATAGAACTCAATTATTAAATAAAACCAACAAATATTATTGCGATCCATTTAAGCGTAAGTATTTTAATGTATATATATTTTATAAAATAATATATTACAGTATCATTTTGACCTCATAGTGAGCATTTACCTCCACTCAACAATGCAACGAACGCAACCTAAGGCTGACAAAGCGTTATTTCATAAAATTTATTAGCATATCTCATTTAATGGGCAACGCAGTCTGCGGTAAAAGGGTGCACGACGAGCTTTAACCATCCGGGAAGCGTATATATATAGCAGAATCGAGAGCTTGTGCACGGGGCAAGTGCAAGCTGTCCAGTAAAGTCGCCTAATCTTTAACACCCCATAACTCATCGACCCTATGCGCACTGCACGCACCAGTACACGACTGTGCATACGCGAGCGTGTAATGTTCATAAACATAGCCTTGACGGCTGTGCGATTTAGGTGTTACTCAATTGCTGTTCACTGGAAAATAGGTGTGGAAAACATAACGCAACGTCAACATTCAACTCTTTGCTTTGGTCATTATTTGAGGGTTTAGTAACAATACAATACATTATTTTCGACAATACGGGCATTTTTTGAAAATCTTGGATGTTGTGTTATATTACAAATAAGGACTGGCAATTTTCAACGTGGTTGAAATAAATATTTTTTATACATTACAAATTTAATGAATCCAGAACGAACTTGCACAATTGGTTTTAAATTAAAAGCATTACCAACAGTGGGAAATAAATTGTTTCATGAATACACTTTATTTTACTTTCAATTATCAAATTAATTAAATTCAAAATAATATTGAATTACACGCTTTTCAACAACGTGGAAGCGGCGAGCGAGTGCGAGCGATAAAAATGAAAAGGCTGCAAAAGGGCAGCCATATTACACACCGCGGTCGCTAAGTCGAGTGCGAGATACAGCAGCGGCAGCGGCAGTGGCAGCAGCAGCAGCAGCAGCGCCGGGGTGTACATGGCCAGGGATTTTTTCTTCGTAAAAGAGCGAATGAGCCCGAGTATCGCTTTACCCTTCTGTATATAGGCGGGGAATCAGGAAAGTTTCTGGCTGGAAGCCCGCAGCCTGCGATCCGGTTACCTCTTACCGACGAGCGCAAGCGAAATTTTCACGAGTCTGTATATAATGTATCATCATCGCGAAAGAACTCGGTATCACTACTTGCTAAGGAATTGCACTGCAGTGTCTTAGATATCGGTTGGTAAATAGGCTGGATGATTCAGCAGTATTTAGGTGAAATTTAAAAATTATAAATTATTAGCAGAGGAAGAAATTTTGTGATTTGTAGCTATTGCGGATTGATAATGAAAGAGACGTATCACAGATATAATCAATTTTTAATCGGGAGATATGTTTAGAATGATTTTATTCCTTAATTCTTAAAACACAACTCTAGTCGCTATTATTAATCAAAGACTAAATTGAGCTTTGTCGTTTTATAAAATTTCATTAAAACAAAATTTTCAAAATAATAATCAAAGTAGTTAGTTTGGTTTTTTATTTACTCAGAATAATTCACTTACTATATTGGGAAACCTACAGGAAGGTATATTATTCTTATTATTATGCAAAAACGTAACACGAATTCAATTATTAAATATCCTTTTACTTTTCTCTCGTACCAATCCCAAAGTAAACAAGCGAGGAAAAACGAAGCCTCACATTATGCGAGCTCGAGAACAAAAAAAAAGTTCGCTCGGTTGATTCAAACAGCAGCAGAGGCAGCGGCTCACACTCGGTGGTACAGCAAACCAACGCTTATTTATTCGCCGAAAGTGCAGAGACGTGTAAAAGAGCGGCGGAAGAAAAGTCGAGACGAGGTTTCACCGACTGCTAATTGCGGCCAGAAAAAGCAAAGCTAGTAGGATCACGCGCAACGATACACACACAAACATACACACACACACACACGCACACGCACACATTTTCCCTCTCTGTACAGTGGCGGCACATTTGTTTTTTCGGGCTTCCTTTCTTTCCGAAAATTAATTTTGCAAAAGCACGGGAGCGCAAAGAGGCATAATGTACCTACGGCAAGTAGAGAAAGAGCGCGGGAATAAGGAAACTCTCCGGTGGTGTGAGCAGGAACGAGAGAGAAGCTGCAAAAATCCTTCGGTAGCCAAGAGACCGAGTGAGAGAGAGAGAGAGAGAGAGAGAGAGAGAGAGAGAGAGAGAGAGAGAGAGAGGCACAAAAAATATATATACGCGGATACAAGCGCGTATGTGCTAGAAGCAAAGGAAAACGTCGGGGGGCCGAGGTACAGTGCGTATGTAAGAGAGAAAGAGTGCAATTACCCGGCGGCAATGGAAAACAAACGAAAAGAAGGGAGGCGCGCGCGCGCGCGAGTTAGCTGCCGTGAGGCAATGCTGCTGCTGCTGCTGCTGCTGCTGCAGTGCAGAAGAGTGAGCGAGTGCGCGTGTGTGCGCGTTCGCGGAGACGAGAGAACGACAGAGAAGTGTATAAGGGAAAATAAAGGGAGAAGCAAAAAGACGCGAGAGCGCGCGAGAGAGAGAGAGAGCGAGATGGAGATGGACGGAATAAAAACGGGAAAAGAAAGAGAGGAAGGAGGCAAGGAGAAAGAGGGAAGACAACGAGGCGAAAAAGGATGAGCGATAGAGGAGGAGAGAGGGACAGAGAGAGAGAGAGAGAGAGAGATGCAGAGATTACCATATAATGGTGCCCCGAGGGCGCATAAGCTGCGCCACAACATAATTTCTTGGTCCTTTTTCAACGAATGCTGGAAACGGTACTCTCCACCTCTCCTCTCTCGCTCTTTCGCGCACGCGCACGTGGCTCTTTTACGCTTCCCTTTTTTTCCTCCTCTTCTTCTGCTTCTGCTTCTGCATCTTCTTCTTCTTCTTCGACTTGGATGTCTACCTTCCTATATACATGTAAACCTGCTTCTCTCTAAACTTCTCGCGTGAGCTCTGAAGCTTCGGGTATTAGAGAAACTTTATAGGCGGCGATTTTCCTATCGTAAGTTTTACAGATGCATTTCACAAGACTATTTAAAGACTCGGATTGGAAATTTTTATAGGGTTTCTTTTGGGTCGTGTGTGAATATGATATGCAATAATCTAATGCAAGACAAAATTAGCTGATCTTTCGTGTTCGCTTAAACTGTAGTCGTTGCGGATAAGAGTATGCACAACTTTGTAGATTTATCTGTTCAGTACTGAATTTTCTATCTCAATTTTTCAGATCAAGAAGATTGTATCTCTAATTTTCAGGTCAAAAAGCACGTTTTTGTCTTTCGTCTTTGACTTGCAAATATACCAGATATTTTTTTTTTATCTAAGTGCAGTTTAGTTTACTTGATATTGATTAGCAAGGTTTAATTTAAATTCTTTCAGATAAAATTTTACATTGTTGCCATTTCTAGTACTACCTAAAAGTTGAAAGAAAAAACGTGAAATTCATTCATTTATGAGGTAAAATTTTTAAGTTTTAAGAAAAAGTATGTCAAAACCAATCTATAATGAACAGCCAACCGCTCCACTGTTTCTGCACTAAATAATGAAAGTCTGCACACACAGCCGCTCTCTATGTCATTTACCCCTTTTAAAAAAGCCACTCTTACGCTCACAAGACCCTCCTTCGCATCCATTCCCCCCTTTCGCTCTCGCTGCGTTGCAGTTTCTCTCGCTGCAAGTTCGAACTTGTCGCTGCAAAGACAGAACAAGTTCGAGCCTTATTGTCAAGTCAATCACACCCAATCCACCTACTTATGTTTCTCGCTATTTCTCTCTCTCTCTCTCTCTCTCTCTCTCTCTCTCTGTCTTTCCACTCGTTCTGGAGCTATTATAAAGCGGCTAGAAGAGATATCGTTCTTTATGCTCTCGCGCCTCTCGGGTGTGCACAACAGCAGCACAGCATGCGACGCGCATATTGCATGTATAGCCTCTCCCTTGTAAATGAGAAACAGAGAGAGCAAGAGAGAGAGAGAGAGAGAGAGAGAGAGAGAGAGAGAGAGAGAGAGATGTCAACTCACGCGCGCGGGAACACGTACGTGGCTAAATGACCGCTACGTAGCGAGAATTCTTATGTCCATTATGATGCTTAGATCGTGATTCTTGCCTGTTATGTAATTGATTAGTTTCACTTGTAGCGCAAAGAGGAAGGGACGTGACGAAACCTACGTTTTGTTTTCTCTCTCTCCCTCTCTCCCTTTCTTTTCATTTCACTTGATTTCCATATGTTCTCGCGGGGGCACACTGAATTATTCTCGATACGTAGCGCGAGATGTGCATACGCTTAAATTGAGATTTATAATCGCGTAGGTAAAAATCGGTTGTGTTCGACCCCGTAAAACTGCAATTTACGTGTCAGGGAAAAATGTAGTTTTCAAGGCTTTTCAATGTTGTTGGAGGTTTGTTCACGTATCATAAAATGAATTATTTTTGGAATACCGCAGGAATAAATGTATAGTGTTTATAAAACCATTTTGTAGATCAGATATTATACGCGTATAAAAGGTTTATGTTTATAAAAATCACGATCCTTGAATTGTAAATAAAAATAAAAAAAAAAAATTACTGCCTATAATGAATATTTTTATGTATTTATATACGCGATGCACACAATCTTCTTAGATTAATAGAATGATTTGTAAATAAAAGAGCTTTTCTCCATCGAGCGAATGTACATTTAAATCCCATTAAAGAGGACAGATCATTATTTAATTTTATAATACGCGCTGCCGTGGTTTTAATTGTACGCACATTGAATAAATCAGTCGTGAAAATAACGTATACACATGACAAGTAGTGCGAGCAAGGGCATATTCAATCTAATGATTTAATTTCTCTCTCGTCTGTCATGTTCTCCTCTTCCCTATACTTCTCCTTATCCTTCTCCCACTCCCTTTCTCTCTCTCGTTTTTTTCTCTTCTTTCAGCTCGTTCAATATATTCATCTTAATTTAAAAAAAAATACTTTCCGGCTAATGATCCCTTTTTTGTCACCCTCTTAATCCCATCTATATATACACGCATCAATGGTCATCGATCACGGGTATCATTCGATATCCCTGACGAACGAGAAAATCGATCGGTGTCTCGAGCGCAAATCCGATAGTTCGAGACATCCGTATAACGCAGTTTGCTCGAGAAACCAATCCGTATAGAAGAAAAAGTAGAAGAAGAGAGAGAGAGAGGGGGGGGAGCAGTGCCTTTACCCCTACATTCTGACGTCTCTTCCAAGCAGCGCAGAACACATGACTCGTATATTTACGAACGTCATACATGCACTTGGCTTGAGTTTCTGCGCTCGGCTGATATATATACGCATTGCATATCGTCCGAGGTTCCCGCTGCGCGCGCACGTATACGACGAGGTTCGAGAAAAAAAAATCGTCCACGCTTCACCACGTGCGCGCGTGTATTATACACACTGTGTGTAGCGGGGAAGGAGAGCGCGAGAGAAGGATGGAGATGAGAAACGTCAACAAGAACGAGAGCTCCGTAAACAGAGAAAAATGGAATTATATAGCGATGCTGAATTATGTGTGTGTGTGTGTGTGTGTGTGTGTAATTGAAGGGAATACTTTTTTTTTTAGTTTTATCGCGGGGTCGACAGTGAGAGATCGGAATCGTTGAAACGAGTTTAAAATCGCGCTTTGACAAATTGAATTAATAATCATATATTTCAATCGACCATGTAAGTAATTTGCTCGATCTCTCAGGCCGTTACATTTCTTCGATATGAAATTTACAAATATAAGGTCACGCGAGCAAATGAGTTTGATATTATTAAAGGTAGCTTTCTTATACAAAAATCATTGATATTTTTTTCTACAAAGTCTCGCAATTAAAACTGTATATAGAAGTTTTCGTGATCCACAACTATTAAATTTAAGCAAAATTCTCCTTAGAAAAGCTCGAAAAAAGTTCAGCATATAGATCCCGATCATTTCTCAAAAAAGTATTTCACAGTAGCCCTTAAAAAAAACCAACGAGTAGAGAAAACTTCTCGAAGCCCACATATACAGAGCAAAGAAGTGAATACACACAGTGCAGTCGACGCATCGGAATCGCGAAGCGAAGGAGTAGGGCGTGCGGCGCGCGACGACGACGACGACGAAGACGCGACGAAGAGACGACGACGAGGAGCGAGCGCCTCGAGACTCGCTCGTTGGCGCGCGCGAAGGCAATGAACTTCACCTCCTCTCCTTGCGCCGCCGCCGCCGCCGCCGAGTGCACCGAGAGAGAGAGAACCAACTCTCCTATACACACGAGAAGCGATGGCTTTTATGCGTATATAATGGCCCGTGTTTATGCTCTCGTACTCCCGTACTCGTCAAGTAGGTACGCATTATATGCGTTTGAATGAACGCTGTTCTCTGTGTGTGTGTCTGTGCATGTATACGGAGCAATCCGCGCCAAAGCGTCCGATCGAGGATCTTTTCCAAAATGACGCAACATTGGCGAATTGTGGGGAATATACGGGATCGTTTGCCGGACGATCGATCGTTAAGATTCATTGAAACATTTTTTCGATACTCGTGTAATTATATTGTCGGGTCTATCTCTAAGTTGCAGAACTTGAATTTAGATTATTTCGGTTAACGAACAAGAAAATGCGATCAATTCAATTGAGAATATATTCTGTGAATTTCAAATCTCTCAATAATTCAAATGCTAACAGTGGAGATTCGCAAAGAACAAATGCATACATATTAGGAAATAACATGCATTCGTCCGAAATATAAAGTTTTATCATTATCCAGTATTTAACCCGTTTATGCGCTGCGGATCTCCCCGTGTATATATACATACATGTATAAATAAGCGAGTATGCGTGGTCGCTGGCGCGGGACTGCAGCAGCAGCAGCAGCAGCAGCAAGCTCTCCGTCCGTTCCGATTTATTAAAAGTGAAAGACGATGAAAAAAGGAGTTGCGGTGCGTAGTAGAAAATCAAGAAAACTGCAGCAGCAGCGGCAACGGCAACGGCATGGAGCTCGCCAGGGCAGCTCGAAGTATACACGAGCCGCGCGCGACGCGAGAGCTATTGCCACATCTATTCAACTTCTTTTCATTTTGCTTTTTTTTCTTTCTCCGCGCGCGCGCGACTATTAAGCGCTCGTTCTCTCGCTCTCTCTAGTTCTCTCAGCTGCATTATTTATGCGAGAACTTTTATACCGCGCGCGCGCCGGGTATAACGCGTCGCAACGCATGCCGTGTATAAGATGGTGTAAACGCCGGTGCGCGGTCACTCGTGTGCACAAATTGTGTATTATTTTCTTGATAATCCAACGTGCAAATTTATCTGAAGCAATTAGAGAAATGTTTATGTCGTTTCGATGCGTCCGAAAGGCTCGCGTTGAAAATCTCGTGTGTATCCTTTGATGTTTCAAACTTGAGTACAAATTTCTTGCTTCTCGTGAATATAAGAGAGAGCATTTTTCTCTTTCAATTGATGGCATATACGCTTTATAGATGAAACGTGTGGAGTTGGCGAAACAGAAATCAATTTGTGTATAAACTCCGCTGCACGTGACGTCTGGTCATTCTTAATACACGCGATTTATTTTTATCACCGTTTATGAAATTGCATAATAAGTTTATCAAATTGCACTTTATACATGCACTAATACATGGTAAACTGATCCATACCAAAAAGTAAAGATTGAAAGAAAGTATTTAACCAGCCAAATTATTACGAATGAGTATTTTGTACAGATAATAAAATTTAGATCGTATATAATAATAACTGTACAATAGAGTTCAATTTCAATTAAAGGTATTGAATTTTATTTTCATTAGAATCATAGGAAAATCATTACTTCTCGCATAATAATAGTAAAGATAGTATTGCATTAGCATAATTCAAAAGTTTTCATTCATTTACATTTTAATTTCAGTCCATGCGGGGAATTAGCAAAAATCGTATATATTCAGCGTCCATTACGATAAATAATATGCTTGGAAACGATGCTATATCGCGATCATAAAAATCATCGATAAATATTTCTATTGCATAAAAGTCAACGCCGGGTAAAATAGACCCTCGTAAAAAGAGCCCATCAAAAGCGCATTGAACAAATGAAAAGCTTTGAAAATAACAAAGTGATCACGATGCGCGCGCGCGCGCGCGTCTCTTCATAAAACAATTTCGAAAGCATATATACACCACGCAGAGAGACAGACACTCGCATAATATTTTTCTCCGCGCGCGCGCGCGCTCACGAAAACGATAAATAGAAGACTGGACACATAAAACCGGAGTCACTTGTCCGCTCGCGCGCGCTCTCACATTGCATAATTGAAAATTTTATTATTGTCATTACAGCGTTTTCTCGTATTCCTCATTTCTCGCAGCAACGGCAGCAGCAGCAACAGCAGCAGCTTCGTGTAGCCACTAGTGCTGCTGCGGTTCAAGGATTTTGCGAGTAAAAACATATCGCAATAACGGCGTGTAGTCGCTGCTGCTGCTGCTGCTGCTGCTGCTGCACGCGCTCGAGATCGATATTGCAAGGTGTCGCGCCATCTCTCGCGCGCTATATAGATTTTCCACGCGCAATTTTCTCCACGGACCTTAAGGCCAGCCGCGCGCCACTTATTCTCATTTACGTTTACGTTTACATCATCGGGGCAGTAAAGTGTTATACTACTACGCCGCCGCCGTCGCCGCAACGCGTGTGCAGGTGCGCGCCCTGGTTTCTCTCTCTCTCTCTCTCTCTCTCTCGCTCCCTCCTCTCCTTCCTTTTTTCTCCGCCTGCATCTCGCTCTCGGTCCACAGGCCGCTATTTTTTTTTTTCGTCCATTTGTTCGCGGGCCTTTTTGCCTTCCACTTGCATAGGTAGCGATGGAGTATATACGAGGAAAGCTAACGAGTCCCGGGGCCTGTTATTATATCCACTGCTCGGAACTCCTTCGTGTTTTCTCTACTTCTCGCTCGGCGCGGCTTAGGCGCGAGCTGCGCCCGGTGTCTATTCACGAGCCTGCGCGCAGATTATCCTGGACGAGAGTGAGAGAGAGAGAGAGAGAGAGAGAGAGAGAGAGAGAACTTATTGCGGTGAACTTGGACAATAACGACACGGAATCGAATGTACCGTAGGCCTTAGGCCAGTGCCCTCTTTCTCGCTCGCGCGCGTTACACAGCTCCAGCAGTTTTCCTCGCGCCAGCCCCTTCCTCGACGGCCATCTCTCTCTCTCTCTCTCTCGGCTCTCAATTTCCTTTTTCCGCGAATGAATATATATATATCGGCGCGAAGTATAATTTCATGTGCGGCCGGCCGCGGATATTCCGGCGCGCGCGACGACGACGCGTCTATATAACCGAGCAAGTGTAACCTCGTGATTTTGTAACGGGACGAGTTAGTCGACGCTCGTTATTGCCACGGAAATCGATTACGTTTTGCCGGTATAATCCCGGGGGCTCAACACACGCTGCTCACGCACAGTCCACGCGGAGCATATCGCGGGCTACACGGAGCTCGTCTCCTTCTTGTGCCGGAAATGTGTTATTTAACCAAATGTGCGCCTACTCTTGATAGGATTGATAGTTTTGACTTTAGTGCGCGCTGCGATCGCTGTGGCACGAGCTACACGGTGGAATAGCTGGCCTTGGATAAAAGTTCTCGATGCATAGATGTATACGTGTTGCGGCTTCGCGAAGGAATTAATCAACGCAGCTTCCAATACTTCGTAATGCCAAAGTGACAGTTTTATTATCCTACTCTGCGCGGCCACTCCTTTTTTTTCACTGGTGGGGAATGTTTTTATTCTAGGTGAAGCTTTTATAGGGAGATTTTATTATGACTGCAGGAGAGTATGCGGGATCTCAAATCTCTTCCTTAAATCACCCGTGGCCTTTTATTGTCGATAATTCATAATATCCGCGATTAATATGGACAGGCATTTATTTAGTTTATCCAGCCTCTGAGAGAAAATGTTTCATGCGGATAGATTTACTTTTTAGCCGTTGTTCCAAAAATGTTTAATGATTGTAGTTCCAAATTATTGAACATCTTGAAGATATACCAAAAGTATGGGGTTCTAAGACTATCTGTAAATTTAATTTAAATCAAAATTTAATTCAAGCAAAATTTTGGTCAAAAGTAGCTCAAAATAAATTATATTAAAATATTTTTATAAATGCATAAACCATTCCAGTTAATATATCTATGCGAAATTACCACTAAAAATTATACTGATGATTTGATAATTATTATAGTTTGCTAACATATATAATAGTACTGGCTTAGTTCATTTTACGCAGATAGTGTTATTACTTTATACAAACAATGCATTTCCACAGCTACAAGTATTATAATTAGCATACCTATCGTTTAGCTAATTTCAAACAGGACTTTTCATAAAAATAAAAAATTCAAACTTTTTCAAACTGCAGAATTTCTGTAGGAACTTGGATATTTAGGAGACAAATAGTAATGGCGCATAGTATTTATATATAGAAGTGGCTGAGCTATTACAGGACATTTTCCTTCCGAGAAATAAAAGGATTTCGCCCAAGCACCAACAAGCAGCAAAATCGTCCGGAATCTTTCCTTACCAACGAGAGAAACATTTAGAGTTTTTTTTAGCTTGCCAACGAGTGCATGTCGAGCGATTATCGGCTAAGCAAGCGAGAATGCAGAGTATT
Source organism: Megastigmus stigmatizans (assembly GCA_900490015.1). NCBI lineage: Eukaryota > Metazoa > Arthropoda > Insecta > Hymenoptera > Megastigmidae > Megastigmus > Megastigmus stigmatizans. Next base: position 2,899 of record UELV01098536.1, on the reverse strand, counting down.
TATTTCCATTCTTGCTAACTGCGCACAACTACAAATATCAAACGTACTTCGCAAATTGACTATAATCTTAAGGGAGCTCCGATATATACATATATATATAGCAATAATTTCATTAAAAATCCTGCGCTTTTTCCGCTGTGCACTGCGAAAAAGCTCAAGACCGACTGCATATTTTATTTCGAGCAATTAGCCTTTAATTGGAGCAATTAGACATTATTGAATTAAGCAGTAATAAGAACGCGGCATACCAGTGTGTACATCTGTACGTATAAATGACGTAAAAAGCATTATTGCAATATCAACTTTTATTGCACTTATGTAGAATGATTTCGCCAAGTTAGAATGCCAATACTTTACGCTTTTAAGACATTCCACGAAATCGCCTAATATTGAATGATAACACTATCCCTTCGTGTACACTTCATCCAAAACAATGCGCTAACGACCATTGCAAAACTTCGAGTTTACATAATCGTGCCGAGAGCTGCAGACGAACGGGCAGAGCCGAAACTCCATCTTATTACGTGTATTTATGCAGATAAAGTGTCGTACTACTTTTCTTTTTTAACGCACGCAGCGCGTGAAATGCGCGAAAGTACGAGAGCATGAAAAAATTTCGCACCCACGCCTAATGGAGCTGCTCGGCTCGCGCGCTGTTTTGTTATTACGTAAGGGCATGTGTGCATTGAGGGAGAGAGCGAGAGAGAGAGAGAGAGAGAGAGAGAGACCGTGCCCCTGGCTGCAGTGACGAAAGTCTCAAGGTGCTCTCGAGAGTCACGGACATGTGCACAAGCGCTCGCTTAGCTCGCTTATACACGCTCGCGCGCTTTGATAGCGTTCGCGAGCATATATGCGTATCACTCTGGAGAGTTGAATCCATTGCTTCGCTCAAGCTATGAGTGCATTGATGCTCATTGACGCGCATAATCCATTGGTGAATGTTTCGATATCGGATAATTTTTAGATCGCTTGTTTGTTTCAAGTAATTTGGCTACATTTCAATATTTAAAGAGGCGTTTATTTATTTATTTGATAAATATTAAATATATTCGATCTTTATACACTATCACTCTAGCTGTAAAAGAGTGAATTATTACTACGGCAAAGTTTCACTTTGGTTTAGCAAAGGCTCTTTTCATAAAATCCAAGTTGAGTTCGCTTTCTACAAATCTAATTTTAAATAAATAGAATGTGACTTCATTTTTTGGAAAAACAGTCTCTCATCGCGATTTAGTGAACTTGTTTGGTTGATCTTATGTAATTCTTAAGTAATTATCGAAGTCGCGCAGTTTTATATATGTGCATGCATTAACCTTACTTTTATTACACATTAAAAATATATTACACCTTTTTCAGCAAGGCAGCAAAATACGTGTCAAAGATAAAAAGAAAAGGCTCATAAGGCTAAGTGACAAAACAATCATTAATGGTCCAGTAAAACAAGTGATATGGGTCATTAACGATTAGCAAACAAAAAAGAAGCCTCTCCTTATGCACAACTTTTCAAGAAACGCACAACGACAATGATTATAATTTCGAAATACACAACCGCTCATCGTAAATCCATAACGACCGCTGCAACTATAAAGAAGTACACACGCGCGAAGATCGAACCGAGCGAAAAATATGTTCCCTCCGTCAGAGAACCCGTGAAGATCTGCACAACTAAAATGAAACCTATACATTCAGTCATTCATTTTTCACGCTCCGAAGCGCACAAATTAAAAAGCACTCAAAAGTTCTGTTATACTTCCTCTTCGCTCGCGTTTATCCCTCTCTCTCTCTCTCTTTCTCTGCCTCGTTATACACGTACCCGCACTACTATATGTATATCCGTGCCTTTCGCGCGGCGCGCGTGCAATAAGAAAAACAGCTCGCAAGAGCCCAGCAGATTAGGCCCTCGAGCTAAAAGTTAGAGAAATCAAGAGAGAGAGAGATGCAAAAGCCTGCACTTTGCGCGCACCACCATATAGGAAAATCCAAGCGCGCGATTTTCCGCGACTACACACACACACGCGCGCGCGCGCGCGCCATATACCTATAGATACACGCACAACATAATGTGCGGTGGAGCCTTTCACAGCGATGGGTGTGACCTCGCGCAGCTGTGCTGTATATATATATACGCGAGTGCTGTTTGCACACACTTTGATGATTGGCTATGTATACGCTGCGCGACTGCGACGCATCGAAGAGAGAGTATAGTATATGCCGCGATCGGTGTGCTGCAGTGTGCACTTTACACACTCTCCGCATGCGATAGGCGATGCGAGTATTGAGGAAAAGGCGAAATGCCAGCTGATTATCGGACGATGTGTGTACTTTGAGAGAACACGGGGAGAGACGGATTTATGGCGTGCGAGAAAGGCTCGGGGCGAGAATGCGTATATATACCACCATATGTACGAAATATCATGGTGAACGGTGCGCGCGGTGCGAATTTGTTGCTGGCGAAAAAATGCTTCTGTATGTACACATGGCACTTTTTTTATTTTTATCGGATTTTAACGTTGCACTTATGGGCGATTTATCGCGCGCTTAAAGTCTGCGCTAGGAAGTGAATTATTGTTAAATTTAGTTTGTTTATAAGTTAGTGGTGATCATTTTTTTATTTGGGAATAGATTTGCGACACAATTTATCGGGTATAATATGGTTCGTATACTTTTAAGAATAATCGGTTTTATACGATTCCCGCGTAGAAATTTTTCCATTGCAAAATTATTGGAAAAATTTTTGTGGGAAACCCATGGCAAAGATCCTTGGAAATTTACAGGAAAATCTTGGCTAATGACCGTAAGCCATGGTTTTACCACGATTTAGATTTTGGAAATTTAAACAAATTTGTAGATAAATTGTGGCTTATTACTTTTATAGTTTTTTTTGTTGGGTTACAAGAAT
>UELV01098534.1:0-17170 GCA_900490015.1 Megastigmus stigmatizans | reverse complement strand
TGTGTGTGTGTGTGTGTGTGTGTGTGTGTGTGCGCGCGGGTATATGCGTAATGAGCGAGCGAATAGAAAGAGTGAGCGACGTAATGCGAGGGACGATAGCGTGGGGGAGGAAAGATCGCCTGATTATCAAAAAGAAATACACGCTGGAAATTGCGTTGAGAGAGAATTTTTTGTTTAATCGATCATATTATAGAATTTATTATTGTTGATGGCGTAAAATTGAATTGCATTGACCCGTTTATCACAATTAGATGTCAATGAAAATTGAGACAGTGTATAAAAGTAGATTTCAGTTATTTAAATCGGTTATAAATCTCTACCACAGTATATGTTTTATATTGTTAAAACTAACTACTTTATATTACTATATTATCATTATTATTATTATTAAGTTCATGAATTATTTTTGAAGTTGCATACATTATTTTCTCAAAGTCCCGTAGGCGTTAATCATAATAAATGGTCGCTTTAAATTTGTCAGTTCCCGTATAACGCGTCGCCTCTGTTCACTTCGTAACGTCTAACGTAGACTTTTTTAAAGTAATACTTGAAGGTGATGTATCGCAGCCGATTCAAAAACTTCCTTGAAGTCTAAAATTAGCTTCATAATTCATTTCAAAGTGAAAAGGTGATGTAAGTTTAATGGCTTAAAGACGCTTATATACCGTGTATATAAATGCCGTATACCATTCAAGTGCAATCATGTCATATGAAATTGTTAAAAATCATGACAAATATCGGAATTACCGTAATTGTCCTATTTTCATTAAATTACGTTACACAGTTAAAGCAGTATAACCGCAATAATTGCATTACAAATTGAGTATCGCAGTTTGCGACAAAAAAATATGCATAATAGAAAAACAACAGAGTTAGACGTATATCTTTTTACAGTTTTGTTTTTCGTTTCTTGTTCAATGCAGTGCACGGAACCATTCGATTATTTATTCGAAAATTTATGTACATATATATTCACATCACGATGCAAAGAAAGATTTCAGTACTAAAATTTACAAAAAAAAAACAAACAATTTTTTATAAAAAAAAAGTAGAAACGAACGTTAATCACCCTCGAAAACTTAAAGAGCGCACTCGAAGTACAATTAAAATTCACGAAAAAGAATGAAGAAAGAAGAAAGGAACATACATATGTATAAGGAGCTCTTCGAGAAAAAAGTGCTCGCGCCGGCAATTCTCCGCGTCAAATCCGTCCGTCTCTCTTGAAAACGTGCATCAAAGCGAAAGGAAGGAAGACGAGGATTTACGCACTACTTGGTATATATATATATATATATATATATATCGAGACGCGCACACGACCTTCGCCCTCGCGATATGAAGCTGCTGCTGCTACTGCAGCCGTCGATGATGTCGCCGAGTCGCGGAGACGAACGCGACGGTCTTTTCAATTATTCAGCCACGAAATCGAGACAGAAAGAAGGTAAAAGTGTAGACATGTACATATATATGTAGGTGCGGATACAGAGTCGTCGCGCGGCGATGGCGTGCAGACGACGACGACGACGCTATACCAAGCGAAAGGGAAGCAGCGAGCTGCACGCGCATGCACCCCTCGTTCGTGTATGCGCGCAGACATGTGTGTGTGTTGTTTGTGTATGTACCGGAGGGTGAGAAAAAGAGCGGCGCGCACGCAGAGCACTGAAATGTTTAGACGCTGTCGCTGCTGCTGCTGCTGCGAAGATGGAAAGCTCGCGGTGGCGAGAGCGACTCGAGCCGAGATTAGCCTACGTAGACGATTTGCCGTATACGCGATAATGCGCGCGATCTTGAAAACGTGACTTTTTTCCAGCTTTTCATGTCTTGATAATGAATGAAGAACGCAGGTGTTTTTCTTTTTTTTTATAAATTCTATTTTTGACTTGGAACTGATTGTGCGATAGTATTGTACACGAGTGTGAGGTGAACCGTTTTTCTTTCTTTTTATTTATTATTAGTTATGCTCATCCGTCACGGAAAAAAGTAGTTTGCTGAATCATCGAAGGATTTAGGCGGATTAGCAAATTTCCGGGGCGAGAAAAGTTCGGTATACCGTATACCGTATATACGGCCAAAAATCTCTTTAGTCGTCGGGTTTATTTTTGTACTGTATTTTTTGTACAGTCGATGTCTTCGATCACGTTGAAAGAGTTTGATAAATCGATCTGCATTCGACAAACATGGATTCATTATATTTATAAGAACATCATATTTTGATAAAAATGATTCTACAATTTTGCAAGTGTTTGACACTTTTAATGTTATGAGCATGACTTTTAAAAAGGGATGCTAACAATCTCAGACTTTACAGAGAAAGATTGGCAGAGCTAAGTAGACCGTAACAGAAAACAGTTAATACATAAATATTCTTTTCGTATTTTTTTCTCATGTACTCTCGTCACAAATTCAAATTAACAAAAGCTTTTACGTGCATAAAGCTAACTATATCAAGTCAAAGACAATGAACGTCGTTCTACTGAAGAAAAAAGACATATATATGTTAATCTCTTGGACTGTACGTGTGTATATCTGTACTTATACATTAGCGATGTTTTATCAGATGCACAACCAACAAGAGTCAAAAAACTTGTAAAGTTATACTATGAATAATACTAACATTGTTAAACAGTATCTATGTAAATAAAAAGTACTTGTAGGTGGGCTTGCGAGGTAAGAATTTTAACACTTAATTTTAATCAGATGCAGTGTTTAATCAAATAGAAAACGTGTAAATATTGAAGATTCTTGAGGCGGCTGTTGCAAAGTTTCAATGTACTACAACAAAGTTAATATTGTGCATCGGGTAATTTTCGCTATGCCACTTTGTTCACTTCGCTGCTGCTTGTGAATAAAGATGAACGAGGACGAGCTTTGCATATGCTCATTGGCTCGTGCTGTACGAAACGCGGCGGTTGTCGTTTTGGAAAATTAAAATCTTAAGTAATGCATCATTGATTTTCAACAGAAACAGAATTTCTTAGAGCATCCACGCATCCAAGATAAATTTGTTTTCTGCTTAATAATTTCACAGAGACGTAAAACTGATCTCGATTAAAACCATTTCATGACAAAGGTTAAGCATGAACTACGTATAATCGAGGCATATGTTCTCTGCAATCACAATATGATCCAAGCAAACCAAATGTATAACTCGGTATTACCTTAACCTACTACTTAATAAACAATTATATAATTCGATCAGTCTGACAATCGAGAACAGAGGTACAGTACAATAAAAACGTAAAGAAAAACATTGCTCACAAGTCCACTGTTTATTTCTATAAACATGAAACGTGCACAGACTACTTAATTCTCCGCAGTCGAAACAGACACATCACAATCGTTCCTCCTAAAAGCACCTCGCGAGCGATCCTAATCGTTACACAGACGAAAAGCTGGTCCGAACAATCGAGACAGAAGTGAGAGAGGGAGAGAGAGAGAGGAAATCGTCACAACAAAGCACCTTATCAGCAGCAGCAGCAGCCCAGTGCAGAGCCGCGAAGAGAGAGAGGAAGACTATACGCTGCAGCAGACGAGCCGCACGCCGTCACGGGGCTGCTGGCAAGACGAACGAGGTAGGAAGCAGCTAGGATGATAATAAGGCAGTGGGTACACAAAAGAGAAAAACAGGTGTATATGTACATGCGATGCACACTCACACAGGAGAGCGATATCGCACAGCACAGCGGGAGGCCCGAGCCGAGAGAACCGCCGGTATTGTTCGTATATACAGACACACACACACACACACACACACACACACACACACAGGCGAGGGTAGAAGAGCGAACCCGGCTATTGATTTTCTGGCTGTGCAGTCACCACAGCGCCGCCGGTTTTCCACCAGCTCGCTTACACCCTCCCCGCACACGTTCTCCTTGCGCCGACGCAAGTGAGTATCAACCTCATGGCGCGTGCGTGTATAATATTATACACACACTGACTACACGGGACGAGGAAGGACGACGAATGATTATTGTTTTATTACTTGAAGGAGATGGTGTGTATTATACGGGAGGAGGGTTGGCTTTTGTATAGGCTGAGGGAAATTAGGTGAGTTTCGACCTCCCCCTGAGCTGCTTTTCTGAATGCGAACGGATGGCGAAACACGGCGAGGGTTGTAAGCTCGTAAAACCGATTCTATGGGTTTTTAGGTTAAGTTTACGTTGGGAGAGAAGAGATTTTGCAGTAAAGCAAGTAGACGACGTGTACTCGGAATCAGATTTTCGTTAAAGTAATCACGTTTGTTCTTGTATTTTTAAGCGATTGAAAGGAGTTAATATGAGCGAGGAAAACAGAACTGATCTGGCGTTTTTATAGTTATTCAAGCTTATAATTAATTTAAAATAAATAATTTATCCTTTATTGATTTAACATTTGATATTACTGTGTGTACAATTATTCGAAGGGTAAAGTTTTTATATGATGCTGATATTGATAGGAGTTCGCCTTCGAATATATTAATAGGGAATTTAATAAAAACAGAAAATAAACACTGCATTATTAAAAAAGGTATATTCTTATTTGAAGTTAATTTGATTAAATTTTAGATTAAATAGTCTGCAAGGACGCAATTGATTAAAAACTCAGTTCAATCACTAAAATAACACTTCATCCGCAAAAAATACTTGAGCACGCGACCCATTCAATGCAACCGCCCATCATTTCACTCGCAAACAACCGAGATAAAACTTTTCATTTCATCTAAATCAAAAGTCGCATCGGTGTTTTCTTCGACTCTCGGGCGCGCGAATAAAAGACGACCTGGAAATTTTGCACAATGCCACGGATCGCGCAAACTATTGGAAATGAAATATATATAGGTTGTAGCTATCCTCTTGATACACATACATATCATCCCGTCGATAAAATACAAAAAATATAGCATTACGCCAGTTCGACACATTTTTTGCATCCGTATATACTCGCGTAATACAACGATGTATATGTTCGAGGCGACACGACGAGGTTACATATAGGATTCCACCCCCCTAAGGAGTCACCGCAGTCTGTCAGACTCTCGTATTCTCTCTCGTCGTCGAATATCGCTTTTCGAGCGAGACGAACGTTATCGGTTATCGAGATATACGAGTTCAAATTCAGACTTTGTGAATGTCTATGTGCATTGTGCATCCTCTATATATCCACTCATTTTTGTTGCATATATATATGCTGTGTACGTGCATCGCGCGCTATAGAGGAAGACCCTCGCGTCGTCACGTTGAAAATTGTGCAGTATTTGATAAGTGTATTTTATTGCGGGATTTAGGGCGACGGGACTCGATTTTATTAACTTTTGAGACTCACTGTGCGTAATTAATTTGTGATACTTAACATTTTTATGAGAAAACCTGAAACTACTTATTGAGCTACTTTTTTTATGCGAGATTATTAGCATCGATTTATTAATTGTACATTTACCGCGGTATTTAATTATTCAACGGAAAAAACTGAGGTAATAAAATGATTAAAAATACTAATAAAAGTAACAATGAACAATCAACATTTTCCTTTTCACGATAATCATTTTTTTTAATATACCATAAACCGATCATTACACAAGTATGTTTTACACCTGCACCGTCTTCAGAATCTTTCGAAACCAAACCGACTCAAAACCAGCCACCGGAACAGCTGCTTCATTCTACCCTCCACGTTCGCATAAAAAAGTGGGAGAAAAAAAAAAGATACTACATTACAGGCTGTGTAGAGGTGCAAAGCAGCAGCAGCGAGTTCAACGTACAACCCCGCGAAGAGAGAGAGAGAAAGAGTAAGAAAAAGAGAGAGAGAGAAGACGCATGTGGCCGACATTTGCTCGCTAAAGCCGACCTTGTTGGCACGCGTCGGCGGCGGCGGCACTGCACTCTTCTATACACCAACCACCAGCCGCTTGTCGCCGCACTTGTACACCCGGCAGCTCTTGTATAAACTTGCACAGATGTAAATCACGGGCGCGGCGGTTTCGATCATCTGACGGGCCGACGTCTTTTTATATACAAGTTCGATACGCTCGGCCGCGTTCAATCGCTTTATATCGCGCAAGTACTCTCGCGGAAGAAACTGATTCGCTCGCGCGTCTTTACGATCATTGGTCGTCGACACAGCTTTTCGAACCGTTGCTATCTCGCGGATATTGCGGATGAAATGTATTGCAGTTTTTTTGTTTGTTGTACACGAGAGATTCGATGCGAGTTTGAGCGTGTAACCAAAAAGTTCGCTGGTACACGAGTTCGCTTTTTGAGGACGCGAACGACTTATGCAATGGCAAAATTATACAAATAATTAGCAGCGAGGTTTACAGTTAGCTGGAATGAGTTTTCAACTAATAGCATGGTTCTCTGAACTACCTTGAGGCAGTAATTATTAAGCTTACGTTACTACAGGAATTTAGTGCTGTATCTGCAACTCACCTGTAACAAAAAAGAAAAAAAGCTCGAGTTAGACACGTATTATAGATATTATAGAAAAAAATTAGATATTATAGAAAAAAACATGTATACCAATATTAGGAAAATATTAAAAATATGACTATATTATCCACGCTTCTCATGACTCTAACAAGCGAATGATGCACTTGCTACCGCATTCTATATACATCAAAGCTCTGATATAAAAGAATAACTAATAACCGAGAGGTATATTGCGATTGAATAGCCAATCGGCTATATCACACACGCGAGCAAGAGATGAAATCCTCGCCACGCCCCCGTAGACGATAAGCTCGGCCTGCACGAAGCACGAGGAAGAGAAGCACTCGTTAGCGAAGCTCCATTTGCCCGGCGTCATAGTCGAGCCGAGTGACAAACGCCACGGATTCATCGGGGTGAGTCATAATAAGGCTTATACAGTGTGGTTATGGTACTCTATTTTTAGACGCCAGATATTCTGTAGTACAGCTTCTTCTTCTACTTCTTCTTCTTCTTCTTCTTCGCGAATGAAAATCATCGGTCAATTTTGTGAGACGCGCACGTGCACGCTTATGGAGGCCGACGACGATGATGGATAATGCTCGTTCTAATGCTTGCGAGATAATGTGTGGAGCTTGCGTTTGAGGTGAAGGATGCGTCTGCAGTTCGCTCGCGTTTATTTATTGCGATGGATGAGGTGTGTTTCGAGGCTGCAGCACTTGCTCGTTTATATACCATTAGCTTAAGTAGTACACAATGGATTCTTTCAGATTTGTGCACATATAATTATTTATCTTTCAAACTGACTTACAACCTAGTCGGTATTTCGTAAGTATATTTTCCAACAGAAATTTAAAGAAAGATAGCCGAGAATATCGATTAATCAGCTGCAGAATCTAAGCTGCATCCACTTATTCGAATCGATAAAATGAGCATCTCGTGCCGGAAGAAGCATAGAAACTTCAGACAAGAGAAGACTTTAAAAAGAAAGCGGAAAGACACGCGGGGAAGCAGCTCGCATTGGTTAGCGCGAAAAGATATAGAAGAGGAGAGAAGACGCATGATGACGAAAAGAGAAAGAGAGAGAAAGAGAGAGAGTATAAAGAAAACGGTAAGAGCCCTTGTGCACGAGTCTACCTGCGACGACGACGACGGCCAAGATATGCAAGAATAAGGGAGCGGAAGAAGAAGCGCTCGAGAAAAATGGGTTAAAGCTCGCGCCGCCGCCACCGTCTTGGAAGCCAGCGACCTTTTCGTGGGATAATGTACGGAAAAAAAAAATTAAAGCGAGAAAAACTTATCTCGACCCCGAGTGAATTATCATCCCCTGGAAATGCAATTATAAGGTAGGGCTGACGCGTAATCGGTGGGAAAGGGATATTTTTTTTCGTTTAACGCGGGAATCTCGTTATGGAAATCAATGAATTTTAAAATTACGCAAGGAATCGTTATGAACCAGGTTAATCAATTGCTTTACCCTGCACTGAACTACCTGTAACTAATCTTCTTGCGCGACCTTAAAAAGACAAGTTTATCGCTTTCACATGCAGTAATGCATCACTAATGGTGGATTCAAAGTTTTCCTATAATATCCAGGCACACCCTGTGTGTGTCTGCATGACGCGTCTTCGAGCCACCTTACACTTTTAGTCTAAATTACTTTTGCGAATGAGTGACTCAATATACTTAACTCGATGTTCGATATGAGGGTATTGACCATAAGTATAGAACAACTGATATATTTTTCAATACCATTGCAAATATTGCTTTATTCAATCTGTATTACATCGATAAATTCTTTCTATTCGTTTTATAAACAAGTGGAAACTACAGTCAATTGCTTACATAACAGTGTGATTGTAATGTACGTAACATGAGTTTACAGTGGTTTACAAAACAATCAATAATCAAAACTTGAAAAAATCGTTGTCTTAGCCACAAGAAAATAAAAAACAAATGAATGTGTGTAAATTGTAGTCAGTTTCACGATAGCTTAATTACCGAAACTGGCTAAATTCCTATGACTTGCAATTGTGAGGCCAAGATCATTTCTATTTTTTTTTTCAATTCAGACCAATACCAAACAAAATTTGATAATTCACATCTGTTGTCGTGTAATATACAAATACACATAGTTTACTGCAACAGTATATTCACAGAGCACCGCAAGGCCTTTTTTTCAATAGTGACAACAACTAAAAACAATTGCCGTCTGTCGCCAGCCGCTACACATTTTACCAAGAAAAACGCATCGACACTCCAGCTAACCCATACAGCTATACACACCTATACAATACAGACGATAAATAACCGTCGCGGTTGAAAAAACGCACCCAAAGAACAAAAGGTTCACCGAGTCACCACGAGAGAGAGAGAGAGAGGGGGGGGGGAAAGAGAGCGGCAAAGAAACTGAATCCTCACTCGCACTTATACACACACAGAAAGAGAGTAGGATATAGAGAGGGCCATTAATGAATATACGCGCCGGAGAAGGGCCTACGTCACGTCCGCATTTGCGTTAATCTAGCCGCGACTGAGTCGGCGCGCGTCGAAAGAGAGAGAGAAAGAGCGGAGCCGGTAAAACCGCAGCCAGCTGCCACTCGCCGTCGTCATTTACGTGCTGCTGCTATATTCCTGCTGTGCAACGACGCCGCGATTGTTTAATATTCTCGTAAAACTAGGGCCTCCTCCCATCTCCTCGATTAGCTGACGCTGTACTGTCGCTGCTGCCGCTGCTGTCGCTGGAATGAACGATAGTTTGAAATTCGCTATGAATATGTTGCTGTTCTCGCTGCATTGAAAGCTGGATGGTTTAGCTTGTCATGTGATGCGATTTACTTTTGCGGAGCTGATATAGAGTTTTGCAGTTGGATGTATTTTGAAGGGCTTCTGCGGAGGTGCAAGGATATTATTGATAGAAGTCGAAATTTTGTTAACATTGCATTTGGATGGAAAAATTCCCAGACGGAGAAACGATTTTAAAAATAAACGATTTTACTATAGAAATAAAATACATTTTTTTTCAATATATTTAGTTGTAATGAATCGTGTTTGTACTAATGCAGCATTTCCTTGGTGCAACAGAAAGACCGTGATCAATGTGACCCAGAAAATACTAACGATAGATAATACGAAAGAATTTCGTAATATAAGCGATTTTTTTTAAACTGGACGATTCGTAAGCAGACTATCTTATTTATATATATACAATCTTTTATTTCAAAATCATATTATTTATGCGAAATAATCTTTTCTATATACTTTGAATTTAAAAATGCGTTGAATACAGCAATTAAAATGCTACTTCATGTACATAAAATTATTCCACATGTAGAATTAGCATTGAAATAAACTACACATTTTATGAGTTAATATACGACTAAAATACGTTTCCTTGGTAATGTTTTTAAAACATCCTAAATAATTTGACTAAACTAATCTAGTTAAAATCAAAACAATATATTCCCAGAATCACTTTCTCGTAATCAAGGCTAATTTTAGATCGCAGAATGTTATTGCGAGAGCACGATTAAGAAAAATCAATAGTAAACTTGACCGTCGGTGTATAAATTCTCGAAACTTTAGTAGATATTTTTAAATATGACGAGAGGAAAAACGCTGCTGTATATGAAAAGTTGCGAATACAGGTTAATATAAATCAAGTGGATATCGGCTAAACTTTCGCTTTCAAAAAACCTCTTTTCTGATAAAAGTCGTTATTTTAAAATTAAAAAAAAAATGATACGCTCCGTCGACTCGCCAGACAAAGTGCGATATTATCAAATTATCAGCAATCAATCATAAAAAAAGCAGAAAGAGAGAGAGAGAGAGAGAGAGGGGAAAAAAATAGAATAATTAGTCCGTAACACTGCATCCGCGCACAATGGTGATATAATGAATGACCCTCGTCGCACAATGTAACAAAACGAACTCGTCGAACCTCCGGAAGTATTTCCCAACTCGCGCGCCATGTATAATGTGTGTGCGTCGCGTGAACTTGAATTTATCAACGAAAAAAAGGGTGCGACAAGGACAGCAGCACGCGTACAGAGTGCAGATGCTCTGATCCACAGCAAAAAAAGCATGTATATACAGACAATACGGCGAGAGATAGAAATGTGTAGATAGAGGATGAAAATATACGAGGGGTGATGCTGTGGCGAGGGGAAATGACGCGGAGACAGACGTAAATAGACAGATCTGCTGTGTCGATGTATTTTTCAACAGGGATGTCGTGTTTTAAAAGGAAAGACATATATTTTCTGATAATTTCACAAGTATTTATCCGATAAAATTAAATCGGTTCAGAGTACCTGCTATTGTGTACATTGCACACGGAATACGTATCTGTTGAAAGCGATACATTGGTTTGCTAATATTGGTCAAGCGAGACATTTTATCAAGCGATAACGAACTTTTATAAACAAACAAAAATATTTTCAATATAAAATATTTTGACTTGGATTGGAAAGGACATTTTTACTGCCTTCGGAATCAATCTTTAAACTGTCATTTTGACAAAATACTTTGTTTATGTTTTCAATTTATTTAGCGAGGTAAAATTTTCTATTTAAAAATTTAATCTAAAGATTTCATTCTATCATAAAACCCGATTCGCACATGTATAGAACGAAAAGAATACGTCGCCAGTCAGACTAAGAAAAGCACTATACTTGACACTTTTCAGCCTCGCCAGGATAATTAATTATACTATCGCACGTACATAAAGCTCGGGGGCAGTTAGAATTTCACTCCAAACGCGAGACAATTAACGCGCGCCTCGGCGGCGCTGCGGCGGAGGAACAAGCCGCGCTGCGGAATAAAAACGGAAGATAAACACACTACGGGGCGGCGCGGCGTCGGCGACAATGAAGTGTCGCGAAAGCGCGCGCCAGTGGACTGCTGCGACCTTTATCCGATAATTAAAGGGATATACAAAGGTACGTCCTGCCGTATAGTCGTCGCGAAACTGGGTCGTCGTCTCTGCGCGTGTACGTGCGTGTGTGTGTATGTATGTGAATTTGTGTGGAGGGGGAGATATCCGCTATATATACGTGCGTGCGGCGATCAATTTCGTCTTTACAAGGCTCTCTCATGGTGTGAGAGCGGCGGCAGCGACGACGACAACGACGACGCCCGATGCGTGTACGTTTTAAACTGCTGCGCCGGCGCGACTCGGTTTTTCCCGTGCAATGCTTGGCGTTTTGTGTGTGTAAAAGTGTATTAGACGACGCAGTCGGCGATCTGTATATAATCAGAGGGAAAAAGGCGCAATAGGAGGGGATGGATGGAATTTTGCGTTAGAGTTGGCGAAGAAAGGGAATTGAAACATTGATGATTCGTGAGCAAAGGATTGATTCGTTTTTTTAGATGACTTTTAAGCGTATGAAAAAACTGAATTGACGGAACGACGACGTTGATGAAGTTAAGAGTATAATGTGGTGATGGATATGTGTGTGTGTGTACGTACAGATACTTTATTGGAAGCGTTGAAAAGGAAATGATACTTTACTATTTTCTTGCATTATTTTTGTATATAAAGATATTGTAATAAAGATGCTTTTAGCAATCTGTACTTAATCATATATGAAAACCAATAAAATAATTTAATTCAAGGTTAAAAGTTTTAAAAAACGTTATCATAAAACATTGAGAGCTATGCACTTAGATAAACTGATTGAATCCGCCTCACAAATTCACATTTAAGGCTTGAGATTAAGTATATTCGACTAAAACTTTAGAAATTTATCAGCGATAAAGACATGATGTTATAAAATCATTAAATTAAAGGTATATTTAGATCTGAAAAACAAGGAACAACCCGCGTACGGTGTCACGTGCAAACCATTCGAAGCACGAGGGTTCAACAAGATTTATGTCAAAAATAAAGAAGTTTATTATGTAATCAAATTAAAAATGACAGTTTATTATCTATTTATTTTCCAAACTCTTACAAAGAATAAAACTAGCATTTTTTGAAGCCTTTTTAGTCCGATATAAAAAAGTATGAGTCACCGCGTGACTCTTTTATTTCCAAGACCTAAATATTCTGATCCAGTAATAATATAACGCTCATTTTGAAAACACGTAATTTCAACTTTGTTCCCAACGAGATTTAAAGTTGCGCAGTGATGGTATAGAATAAACAATACTTTGCATTATTTAACGCGTTCTATAAATACAACAATTGTACAAATTTATAATGAAATGAAATGAACGTAGCGAAATACGAATTCTTACCAATAAAGCCGCGAGACTCGCGCATTTTTCTGAACTTCACCATATTATCAGCCAAAGCACCAAGCCTTTCCGCGCGTACAGCAGTGCTAATCGCAAGCGCAGCACAACATACCGAGAGTTACCATACCAAGTGTGTAGGATCTAAATATACCAAAAGCCCCACGAGTCCCTACCACTTTTCTCCTCCGCGCACACGCGTGTTTGTGCGCTCACTTTCTTCGTCTCTTGCGACTCTCATGGAAACGAGCCCAAGAATTTCTGGAACAAAACGCGTATATACACCAGCCGCGCGCGAAGGAAATATATATAGTTATATATAGAGAGAGAATACACACTGTACACACCCGTAAAAATCTCTTCGGGTTACACACTGTACATTGTTTTTCGCCGAACGAGCGGCGGCGACGCATTGACTCGCTGCTGCTCTTGGAGTAAAAAGTATAACGGCTCCTTGTTTTTTTTTTGCTCTCGCTTTGCTCTGTACAGGATCTCGCGCAACGGAATCGCGTGCTGTGGCTCTGACGCTTTTAAAGAGAAGTTTTCACTATGCGCGCGTTATTGAGTTTTGGAGGTGAAGTTATATATTTTGTTAACTTCGTGGAAATTGTTGGCCTAGAACTGCAATGACGTATTTTTTTCTCTCATGAATTCACACTTTCAATAAGTGATTTATTTATGTAATTCGAAGCAGCTGTATATAGTCACGTGTATCGTCGTGAATAAAACGTTTCTGTATTAGAATGGATTAATATGAAAATAAGTCAAGCGTTAGTAATTCAGGTATTTAATACGCTCGTTTTGTAATATTAATAATACAAGAGTGATGAATAGTGTTCGTGTATTTTCTACTCTCCAAGTTGTGAGAAGTTGAATTTTTCAAGATGTGACTAACTCTGATCTCGCGCCGTTACGAACTGCAGAGGCCTGACCTCGTGCTGGTAGATGATTTTTTAATGAATGCACACGCGGTCTTAAAGCGAAGGGATACATCGCGGTTTTGACCCACTGATTTTTACCTTGAAATGTTTTTTTTTTTAAATGAGTCCGTTGAGTGTTTATTTACACACCACTGAATCACTGTTCACTCAAAAACATCCTTTCCAGTCTTAGAAAAAATAACTTTTTAAACTACTTTTTAAATCGAATATAAGTGATGAATGCAGTGCATAATAAAAGTACTCTTTTTCTTAAATGAAAGAGTTAGAATGATGTATGTTTATGATAAATTTATATTTTACACACACAATCAAATGAATTGTAAATAAAAGAAGATAGTTTGTCAATTAATGAAACTCAAGAAAGCGAAACATCGCAAATTACATGTGAATGCACGAGTTCTATTTAAGTGTACGTGCGATCTAAATTAGAAACATGTATATATACAAATCGGATGCACCAAGAATCATCCAGTTTTAGTTTCTGCTGAGCGCAAAGAAAGCAAATAAAGGACGTTTACACGAGAGGCGCAACATCGTGGGTAAATTAAGAGTGCTCGGGAAAAACATTTCGTTGAATTGAGATGCCTAATACCTCAAAATGTGGAATGCACAAATATATGCACAACAATTATTCTCTTAAAATATAATGGAAGGACAATTTAATAAAAGAAACCGATGTTAATATATATTAATGAATCTTTTAGTCGTACTTATCAACGCTCAATTCAGTCGGACAATAGATGATATTCTTTATTCGACTTGTGAGCTTCTTTATTATAGCAACAGATTTTCCATTCATCCATCGTTGGAAAATTATCAAGAGCTTGTTTAACATCAGTCAACACACAAAACTGTCCTGACTCAATTTTTTTCATTGCTATAAATGCAAACGTTATGTTACTCTAGATAATCGCGGTTCGATAAGAAAATGTTGCTTATTTGCGATGTTGGTTACATTATCAAACATATAATGCAGCTTTCAAGATTCTATATTTGTGCAATGCTTAATTTAACAATAGCGGATTGATCTATAATTCATCAATAATCGACGTTAAACTAAAAAAATATTAAACAAACAGTAATCTTCAGCAGAAAATAGAAAGCGTTGAAATCAGTAAATTCCGTCACTATCTCAGAACGATATACACATACTTTTCGCAACCAAAAAAAAAGCAACAAAAAACCAAAACTTAACCAGTAAGTATACGGTAACGTGAATATCCCAAGCCTTCATATACATTGTAAGAAAGTATCTCTGATTCGCCGTACAATCACTTATCGCGATATATACTCCGTGATTCCTCGGCACTTTGCATCCACCTCCTATCGCTTCTTTTTTTGCTCTGTCAATGTAACTTCGTTCCTTTTAATACACGGGCCCGAGTGAGATATACTGTCTTGATTAGATAATCCACGAGCAAACGAACCTATGTGTGTATGTGCGTATGTGTTTGCGCTTCGAAAAGAAATTGAGCCTCGTCACGAGGCCTTTCATTACATTGTTCGCGAATCTCTTTCTTTCTCTTTCTCTTGTAGGAAATTGCAAGTCTCGCCGACGCATTGTGCATGGAATTACACGTGTTTAGGAGAAATGCTTATTTATAAAGTGGAATCGTGTATAGCTCTTTCAGAGAAAGGATGTGAATTGTGTTTCACACGATAACACATGATATTACTGAACCTGTTGTTATTAGGATGAAAAGGTACAATAAATGCACTTTTTATTATTTGAGTAAGTCTAGGCTTTCCTTTAAACATCGAATACAATTTTTCGAAATTTTATTGATTGAATGATAGTATAAAGATTTTTTGGAAAGGTGTAACCCAGTTTTTAAACGTTTGTGAAATAAATAATCGTAAAAGTGTAATTCTGTGTAATTATCAATATATGGAAGTATAAAGATTTTAATCAAGTTGATCTTGTCAATGTCAAATTCATCTATACGTTTAATCATACGAGGCAAACTCGCAGGAAATATAAAAAAATATTGATCGATTATTTTTAGAGAAAGATTTCGAGGAAAATACTTCTGGAACGCCGCTCTCTCTTTCGTTTTACATCTTCGCCGAGATTTATTAGTGCAGATTCCTTTTTAGTCTTCTGTTGAGCCATAAAATTAATTAAGTTTTCCTAGGAAACCAATTAACATTGAATGCATTATTTATTAATAATAGATATATCTCAGAATATACAATAAACAATAAGGAAGATCGTCCAAAATCTTGCAATTTAAATTCAGATCATAAATTTTTACAAATACCACTCGTGTGCGTCCTTGGCCTCTAATCGTTGCGTGCGTTAAAATGAGTTTGTGCTTAAAATCATTTCAGGTTTACGTCACCAACCGTAGCTCATTCGAATTTCTTTCCCATTGAGCTAACGAACGAACGTGTACATTTATTTTACAACCAAAAAAATATCACCCTTTTTTAAGATAAAATATTTCATTTAAAATTTTACATTCATGCAAATTTTACTAACTTAAAGTCGAAAGAAAGAAACGCGTTCGTAAGGTAGAATCTGTTCCAATCTCTGAAAAGTTGGGATATAACCTTTTTCCGCCAAGCCGGCGACTCGTTCTTTTAATAAAACTCAATAAAATCTTTCGATTCATGAGAGAAAATCAATCGCACCATTCAAGGATTTCACTCCAAGCAATTCTCCATATAGATATACACAAGCCATCCAAAATCCCTCTTTAAAAAAAAAGAAACCGACACACCGCAACAGCCGAACCAGTAGAAGCAGCGATATATACATATACCATGGCCCATTATCAAATTCTCGATGAAGAACAGAGTCCCCACTCATACTTTAGACATCAGAACGACGGGGACCGACGAATATAAGCCCCCTTCAGAAGAAAGTATAAAACGGGAACGAGTGCGCAAGAGAGACGGAGCGAGAGATAAAGAGAAAGAAAGAATTAAGGAGAGAGAGAGAGAGGAAAGCCAAGCCGTTCCGCCCTGACACGCGCGCGCAACCTCGTCCTCCTCTCTTGTCACGCATTCGCCGCGCGTATACACAACTCCCACACATATACACAGCCGCATAGGAAAGCGCGCGTGCACACACGTACATCCGCGATTGAAGGAAAGAATTAGGCTCACAACGCTGCACGGCTATATAACGCAGCGTATTATACATATATGGATGTGTGTATGTGTATGTGTTCCTGTCTCTCGTGCTCTCGTGCGCACACTGACGTAACAGTAAACAAGAGCGTCGTCGTCGGCGAGAGGTGAGTATTATATAGAGAGCGACGTGTCACACCTCACGCCTCGACGAGGCTCTTTTTTGCCGATCAAAGTTCTTGCGTGCACTTTTAAAATTAAATATACTGGATTTTCGTCTGTGTCGACTAATATTTCGATTAGCTATATAGGAATACTAGCATAAAGTTAAGATTTTAGTATCGGTTGAAGTAGCCACGCAATGAGTATCGATTGGAAATAGGAACGAGTTTTCGCGTAAATATATAAAGTATCCCGGTATGATTATGGACTTGGTTCGACAGAATATTGGCCTCGTTCGCAAGCCAAGCTGGTAGATCGCATTATTGAGAGAGAGAGAGAGAGAGAGAGAGA